>QNGE01002929.1:13195-98982 GCA_008508345.1 Paragonimus westermani
AAGTGCTCTTTTGCCCCTTCCGCCCGCTCAGCTCATGTATCAGGCTTACGGCTCACCTTGTGAATCGGAGAAAAAGTTCTCTGAGCTAACTTGATCTTGGGATGGAATTAAGGGACGCGTTCATACACGTAGTGACGTACGTAGGAGAACATATCTGAGGGGGAAAACAAACAGAAAATTTATTCAGCGGGTTCAGCATGTTTATTGTGGATGACGGAGGTGCTTGGCGGGTTGTTCGCCTGATTGTCTACCTTGCAGGACATAGCTTGAGTATGGATGCTCACCTACAAGCGCGCAGTGAGAGCAACGCTGGGTAACTGGTGTTTGGTGTACACATCACCGAATTCTTTCTTAGCGAGAACTGATACCGTGATTAGGCATATTAAGACCTATTGAGACAGCGGATACGTACGGGAAAGCAATAAAAATATAATCAAGCTGAATCTATCCCTAATACTCAGGACGCAGACGGTCGTTATAAGATATACGCAGGCGAACATGCACGTTTACTGCAAAATACGAGAACTTGTCACGGGGAAGATAACTGGAAAAGTGGCACGGCATGCATGATCTTTGAGGGACACCCTAGCTTTGGATTCACTGGTATTCGGCACGCGGGCTGCATACCGTTAGTGAAGGAACGTGCTGCGCACTTTATAGAGGTGGCTGTCAAACATAATTTGTATTGAGACAGGCCCCTCACTTTGATTATGTTGGACACGGTGAAGGATTGACCGCACCCACTACTTTGGTAAGGATCAGGCATGCAAGAAAGGATGACGTCAAGCAACTAAATCTATCGTATTGCCCTCCCAACTCCACGGCGTGATTTCTCCTAGATGTTTCCACAGAACGCAGTGGCTGTGGAGTACACAGAATTTACTGCATACGTACCATGTTCGAACGCAGACATCAGTATTCTAGGCTATCCGTTCCATTTCCACGAACCCTAGGGTAAGACAATGAAGTTCTAAATTTCTTTACTCTAATGCTACTTCCCATTCGAACATTTCAGGTAGCTCGACGTCCTGAACGAACAAAGCAGATATATTCATTTTCAGATGACGGCCACCTAAGCTACAGAACAAGCCAAAAAGTTTGAAAGTCTGCGGGACCAAAATCTTGTTCTAATGTACCCTCGATGTCAGTCTAGTGTGCTACTAGTGCTCTTCTGATGGACGCACGTTTCCTTGAATAAAATCATTCGCAACACTTTACTGAGAGAGTTCCCAAATTGGAGGTCCAATCATGTAGTCAGTCCTTCTGTTACTTCGCTGAATATAGGGATAAGTTCATTCCTCACACTGAAGGGCATTGTCATTCGCTGCCAGATATATAGTCTGTTCGAATCATTCAGCGTTGTGTCCCTATCTGTCGTAGGTGGCGGTAGCGTCCAGATCTTCACATCGTATTTAAGAACCAGACCCACAGAGAACATGGTAGTAGTGATATAACCAGTAAATAACAGGGGTAGCGAACGTCTGAGAATTAAACTCTGAAGTGCGCCCAAAATGACTGATTTCGGCGGTGGTCCAACAAGAATGCAGGACCGTTTGATGCGGCAAATCACGATATATTGCTAACAAAGGTGAAAGTCTGCGCCATCTTACACCAGCTGACAGCGTGACTCCAAGTTTTCACGAAGAGGAGAGGTTATAGAAGAACCTTCTACGCCGAAATTGTCGGCGAACACTCCTCCGCGTGAAAAGTTCAGGGTGGAGCTGCCAGCTGGAGCAAGATGGCGCAAACTTTCACCTTTTTCAGCGAGATAGCGCGATTTGCCGTATCAAACGGTTCCACAGTCTCGTTGGCCCACTGCCAGAATCGTTCATTTTGGTTCACAAGACGCCAATCATCAACAAACCAGTTGGGCACAAATGCGTTTGAGGAATTTCGAGTTTTTGCCATGTAGACAGGTCACATTTCCTCAACTGACGCCAAACATGGTCGCAAGTCGGACATTTTGAAACCCCTTGTATAATCGGATGTAAGATAATGGGGCGGTGGTTTACTGCATTGTGACGGCACCCCGCTTTCGGACAGGAGCTATACGATAGTGCTTTCGCTTCCTTGAAGTTGTACCCAGATTCAGTGGCTGACTAAATAGGAGGTGCAACAGAGCCGCTATAGTGTCCTCCATTACCTTCAGGAGAACCACAGATGGTGTTTGGACCATGTGACATTGGTTTGTCGGTCCTTAACTCCCTAAGGAATGAGGCTTCATATATCTCGGAATTCGCATAGATATCTTTGTCGGTGTGCAATTGTCCGTAATGTGGCGTGAGTTTGGATAACATGCCCAGCATTCACTCGTGCCTCTACTACTCGTTGCTCGCTTCAGGGATAATATTAACGGCCTCATCATCACCTTATCAAGACAGGGACACTCTGGTAAGCATGTCCAACATGTCCGCGTTCATCAACGTGTCTGCAGCGGAGTAGCCCAGAGTAACATCGGTGCAATGTCTATTTTTGGTTGTGTCCCTCTTAAAGCTGGTAGACTTACTCAGCAAGCGGCAAACCGGATCCATGGTGCATTTTTGACCCATGTAATGGCGGATGTAAAGTGGAGCAACATCGGTAAATGGTCGCTTACTCCAACTGGGGTGGCCAAGTTTGTATTGGTTATAATCGTAAGCTCAAGCGACATGGTAAAATCTGACCACAAAGATTTGTTGTTCAGAAGACATCTCGTTGAAGTTCGTAAATGTTCCGTCAGACTTAAATATTAGGTGGCTTCCAAAATATTATTGTTGCTGGATCAGATTTGCCGGTCACAAGAGGCTTTGTAAATGAGCACGATGAAAATTAAAGTCCGTCCTGATGAGAATACTGGAGAAGTTATTTGTCCTAACAGACCTCACAGCCGAAGTGGGTTTTACTTCGGCAGACAAGTCTAACTTGCGGTCACTGTTTATTCAGTAGATAGGGGCTAACTCGTTGGTATGGTCAGTCTACCGAACCTCGGGGAAAGCAGACTAGACTCCGTGAAGCCTGAGCATTCACTAGTATAGGCTTGGTTCGAGGGCAGGCTTGTCTGGAATATCGGTTATCATTAATAGGAGTGTTCCAATGGAAACATTCTGTTGGTGAAAATGTTGTGGCACCCTGGCAGCCCGCCCACCCAGTGGGCTAACTTTAGCACCCCTGGAAACCCGTAACACATGCTCCTAGCACTAGGCTGCGGCTAAGATGCAAGGGACTGTTGAGAGTGAAACACGTTATGATACTATTCCTAAAGTCGTCTGTTACCATGTGCTGATGCTTCAGGACGGCCAAGTCTCGTGGGTCAAGGCTGGCTGCGCATTGTCTGGACCCTCTCTGTTTCGTGACGTTTGATGCATTCAGGCGTAAGAGGGCCTCCGCAAGGTTTGAAGCACAGTCCGAATATTCAATTTATGAAGGGGGAGAGTTATCTCCTAAAACATGTTTGAAATGATTCGCCCGCATGGTCCATGTGATCCTTGTGAACAGACCCATATTAATGTCAGCTTTGTGGACCATTCACTCCTAGTTAAAACCGTTGTTCGAACCCATCGTGAAGATGGTGCTCAGACCATCATTAACTGCAATCTTGAGAAGGGATACTTTCGTAATAACGTGGAAACGAGGAAGATTGTGTCGAGTATGTGGGATCTCGAATTTGAATTCGATAAATTTCACAGTTTCCTTACATTCCTGCAACAATGAAGGTTACGACATTTTGATGAATAAAGTGGTTACCTCATGTAGTCATAACTGTTTACATTTAAGAAACGTTAGTTTGTGGTGTTAACGAGGAGATGACCACTTTTGCGAGATTTTTTATGGGCGCGGCGAATCAGGGTGGTCTTGATATCAACCCGTGTGGCACAGCACTTAGTTAAAAAGGCTTCTTGGCCCTCGTGGAGAAACATCCGTCCTCATCGAAGCACGTGAGCTAACCTAGAGAATAACTTGCTGTGCTGAACGCTAATAGCTTGGCCATCAATGTCGTAATGGAATCCAGGTGTAGTAAGTCACCAGAAAGACTGTCATCAACTTTCTTCGTCCACCTATGCGCTGTGATGAGTAAGCCAAGCGGAAGTAAGCGTTATTTTCAGTGATGTAGCTAGTAGTCCATCCTATTGCAGGCGGATTTTGAAACAGTCATCTATAATACTGCATGGCAATTTAGAGATGGATGATAATGAATACAATAGAGGCAACTAACGGCGTCCTTCTCCAGAACATTCTCCATAGACCGTAGTGACACTAGCAGTCCTCCAGGACTGGATAAAAGCCTTTACTCCGATGGAGCTTTAGAAAAATCCCCTAAGGATCTCCCTCAGTACCACTATACATATTTGGAAGGCAGTCAGATGTTCCATCCTCATCGGTGAACTCATCTTTAGCGAGCAGAGTCGGATTCAGCCTGGGGCCTTCACGTTTGGTCGACAATGTATTTGCAGGCAGTTGGGTGATATATATAGTTAGCTGCATCCGATTCAAATTAGCTTGTCACTGTGACCAAAAGAATGCATGCGCTTAACCACCACCCCCAAGTGGATTGCGCCACAATACTTGTGGTTCTACCCACACACCGGGTATTCAGTGTAAACCTGAAGGAATAAGACTGGTAGATGTGTGGGTGGAGAGGTTTTGTGCACCGGCCATTGCTGGTTGGCCGATTGGCTGGCTAGTACGGAAAAGCGAACCCTTACCCCTCAGAGAATAAGCAGAGAGCGGAAGAAGGCATGAGAAACGTAACTTAAGTATTTCAGCATAGAAGTGCGTGTTGGTGCATTCTGGAGAAGGTAAGGGTGGGAGACAAAATTCAGACTGGTCTACAAAAACAACAGGCGGACCATTCAGCATTCAGTGCACTAACAAGGGTGAAGAAAAGAATGGGCGGGAAACCGCAGACGCCCAAGTTTCTGAAAAGAGGAGCGGATAATTTTAGAACGACACGACCATTAACGGAAGGAGAATGGATATATTGATATGACCCACCTTGGCTTAACGTACACGTCGTTCCACCACCGTTGGTGCCCTATGGGTACGTTGATGACCTAACATTCCTAAACGGCTAGCGCCTTTGCGCTATATATTCACTTACTCACCAACCATGACACCGATGGTTCCCTTGCGTATCACGCGATTCTGTCCTCGGCCGCGCAATGACTGTTCACCGAACTCGCGGAAGCCCATCCGGATCACACTTATCCAGACTGTCCGGTTCGACGTCCGGTTATTCTACAGTCATCTGGACACCATCCTTGTATCTCAGCTTTCAAACACCAGGATTTCAACTGATCTATTTAACCTGCCCGTGGAACACGTTTTGGAATACGGCCACCACTCATTCGACAGACGTGACCCAGCCCACGAAACTGACTGAGTATCGACATGGATTTCATCCCGTCCATGTCCACTCGCCACAGTACCCCAATGTTTGAGACTATGTCCGACTACCGAGTACCCAAGGTACGCATCAGAGAATGCAAACGAAAGCTGCCCACATATTGCAAGTTTCGCTGATACAGTATCCATGTTTCACCGCCGTACAGCGGTATGGACAGCATCAATGTGCACAGATCTTAATGCTCGGATTCGGGCTATGGTTCTTCCAAACACTTGTTAAAAGACGTCCGAAAGCTATATAATCCTCTGTCACACGTACTCTTAATTCGCAGTCCAAGGACAAATCAACGGACCAGGTGTTACCCAGAGAGTAAAAATTCGCGCAGCTGCCGGTGAGTCCCACTGCAGGGAGGTTGGGTTAAAAGTACACGGACACCAACTCCGGTAGAAGGCCGAAAGAAGGAAAACGTCTCATCCGTGTTGATGTCCAATCCAAACTTAGGTGCCGCAAGCGTGAAAGTCGTCACCAGACGTTGCATGTCCTCCTCATTGTGTAGCAAAATGCGCTGCCATCTGCTAACAGAAGAAAGCGTATCATTGAGGTATGAAACAGGGTACAGTCACCGAAACATCGGATATCAAGGTAGCGTCCATCCGTCTGGTATTCCACATCAACACCATCCTCCCCAGTCTTGGGAAGCGACGGGCACCATAGCAGTCAGGTATAAACCAATAATGGCTGAGATTAGCATACAATTGCGCTTCACGCCACCGCCGATACCAGAATCATCGCAATCGATCCACACGGCTTTGCACTCGCCCTAGTGCCTCAAGCAACAAGCTGATCAAACTGAAGAACTTACCTCGAAATCCAAACTTACCGATTACCGTCCAAAACACCTTGCGGCTCACGGAATCGCAGGCATTGGCGAGGTCCACCAACACGGCATAGAGAGGCTGGGTTCGTTTCCGGTATTCCTTCTAGAAGTGTCGAGCAGCAAACATCATGTCGACCGTACTACGACTCGCTTGAAACCCACACTGTCCCCCAGGAACGTTTCCCCCAAGCATTCCTTATTCAATCGGTTCAGAAGGATTGTGGCGAGCGTCTAATCTGAAGAGCTCAGCGGAATTATATCTCAATAGCTTTCAGGGCATTGCTTGATACCCTTGCTTTTATGCAAGGGCACGGCAAGGGCAGCTTCGAAATTTTGCGGCACCACCTCGTGCTCCCAGATGGAATGAACCAGCCGGAGCGGTTCACGCTCCAGCGCAGGTCCGCCGTTCTTCATGAGACCACCTGGTAAAGCACCTTCGTCTGCAGCCTGCCTGTTGCACAGTCGATCAATCCATCTCGACAAATTTAGCAAATCCGGGAAGAGATCAAGTGGCTTGCTGCGGTAAACTGTTTACGGACACCCAATCACTGGTAGAAGATTGGTGTAGTAAGCTACCAGAGTGTTTGCTCGATATCTTCATGATGTCATCTGGCTGTGTCCACGATCACCAGTGCTTTGGTGGGCTGAACAGATGGACCGAATATCGCTTTAAGCGAATCACAGACCTGTTCATGAAATCAACGATCCGCGTGGCCTTGCATCCGCTCCCACTCCCCCTCCAACAGTCGTCCTTGATTTTGCGAACACACTGAGCTAGCTGACGGCAGATAATCTGGGACGTGGCCATCTTCGATTCATGGAGCTAGTGAACGCGGCAATAGTTTCGAATACCAACTCAAAGATAACCACGTTGTTGTCGTCAAACCCGCCGTGAATTTTTGACGCTCCACACCGATCACATCAATGGTTACTACCATGGTCCGTTACTTGAAGACCTGACACGAAACCTCCGAGGTAGTGGATATAAGAACGTTGTGCAAACGAGTGGGTACTGCAAGCCGAAAAGCCGTTTTCATCTCGCCGCTTCTCAGTCGTCTAACGTCCAACTTCTACCAATGTCAGGATGATCTACAATAAACAGGCTTGCAAACATGGCTGAATGACTTGATTTAAAAAGCATGCGATCTATGCTGCATTCAGCTCCACGCATCACTCGCGTAGTACGCACTTGACGGATGTTACGCTATCCCACATTCACGCAGTCAAGCGGATGACGATTAGCGCTCCGTGGGTGAGTCCACGTCACGACGTCACTCGCATACAGACGAAACGGGGTGTTTGTGGTAGCCAGCACGTGAGTAGCACACCGGTGGAGCAAACGATCACCGTTGTCGTTTACTGAACCAATGCAGTGGGATCCAAGGGCTCCCGGCTAGGCTATCGAGTTACGCCCAACTCGGACGTTCAAGTCATCCAGAACAAGCAGTCAACTGTTCACCGACACCGACCGAATCGTGTCGGATAGGTGAGCACAAAAATGGTCCTTCGTATCATTAGGTTGGCACATAGTTGGATCACAAACATCATAATATGTGTCACGCTCACCTCGACCAGGTCACAGGTGCATCGACAGGGTTAGACGGCTGACGTCTTGCGGTTCACTCATCATCAGAACATTGATGCAATCAGTGACTCTGAAACAGAAACCACGTTTCAAGGCAACGTCTGCCCGGTAAACTATCCCGTGGAAGATGTACCGGGCAATTGCTCTGAACTCACCTTGATCTGCGAGCTTGTCATACTCAAGACTGTTACGTTGATCCAACGACGTGTGCACATTCCAAACTTTAACAGAAATCGTCTTGCGTCCCCGAGCCTGTCTCAGGAGGGTCTTCGGGGTTATAAGACTTGAGTAAAGAGTATCTGCTTCAGGAGTCGTGCTGGAGGGACAGTATGAGCGCAAGTGTCTGATAGTAGCATATTTTTGCATATCCACCCTCCCATGTGCAGCAGATAGGGTGACCCGGTTTATCCTCCGCGACAACCGATGCAGTATTTTACTTGCTTTGTTTTGTGTAAGGGCTTTGGATATTGCCAGGACACTCAGACCTGTGCAGGAGGGCTACCACGGCCCTCAACCAAAGGCTTCGGCTCAAAAGCCTGTACCGCAAGGCAGCAGGTGACGCAAACATACATGCGGACGCAATAGCATCAACCACCAAGGAGAGGACCGACAGTTATATCCAAAGAGATTCAGCACACACTCAAAGGAAGAGTAATACCACACAGACGATCCTAGCATACACGCACACAACGTCACACCAGGCAAAAGCAAACCTTTTGCCCAACCAACCCACAACACATTGTCATCAAGCACAATGCACCTGGCTGTTCCCCTTTGTCCACATCAACAAGGTTGAACCTCCAAGGACCGAAGTTCCAGTCAGTACAGTCAGCCGGATCAAGACAGCACACAATCTGATAACCACGCCAAGGTAGCAGGAAAAGTCACACACATGCAATAACAACCTCCTGGAACGGGCTCGACAGCCGTATACTATATATCGTATATACAAAAATCGTATATACAAAATCGGACCAGGTGAAAGTAAACATCGGACCGAAGCAAAACACAGCAAACCAGCATCATCAACTACGAACGCATCTGCCTATGTCTAGCTCCTCTTAGGACCCTCGGGGCCAACGCTGCTGCAGAGACAAACAAGCCGCAACGACGAAGCCGGTCGAGAAAAAAACAATCAACAAGTCAAACCAAACCACAACACACCGGCGTCAGCTACAGCGAGCCCAACTGCCATTAGTATGTCTGCTCCGTTCTTGCCAATCTGAAATGGATGAACTTGCAAGGAATGATGTCCTAGTCAACATTGCCCTCAGGATGAATACAACACACAAGACTGACCACCGCGTCATGTCATCAAGATGGATCAGTATGAACACACACAGTGATAAACAGAGACAAGCTCAGAGCCGGGTTACCGGTAATGAGCGTAAAAGTTACTGAGCCGCCAGGAACCCGAATGCCATTCAGCCTACCCCAATACGGACAGATCACAAACGCACCAACAGATCAACGTACATAGAGATCAGGCAGATATTCCTCCTAGACCGCGACTGAGAATGATGCATACACGTGAGTCAGTGAAACTGTTAGCCAGAAACCAGAAAGCATAGATGCAGCGAAACTCAGCAACTGTCTAATTAAACTTCATCTATCTCACACCCATCATACTGTCAACAGCGCTCTTCGAACAGTATGGTGGTAAGTGGGCATGATACTTTGAGGGCTTCCTTCTAAAGACCTATATATCGTGCCTAGCCACCATCTCTGGTGCGTCCGCGTAACAGGTAGGGATGTAATTTTCATGCGCGGCATATGCAGTCTCCCTCTAGACACGCGCGGGCGGTGGGATGTAGATGCAGATGTGTCTAGGACTGCTGCTGACATCAACAGACCGCTGAGCCTAAAAAGCAATGTTCACCCTGACTGATTCTGTCCAATTGTCAATTATCGCTGAGTGCTCCTGAGAAGAGCGCCGCACATCCTCAAGGCAGAGAGCACCCTCCTTACCAGCCATATTGATTTAGATATTCGCAGCCTTGTCAACAGCTACGTGAGCGGCTGACGCTTGCGTAAAACAGGTACCGAGAGTTGGGTGACCTGTTGTATGGTAGAGTTGATAACCGCTATTAGCCGATCCGTCGATGGATTCTCTAGTAGACGTTCAGAATAACAACTAGTCCATCAGGCACAGAGCAAGTGTTTGCTGCCCACAACTGGTCGAACGACTGAAGAAATTGCCACTGCGTTCGTATGACGAAAACTTGGGACTGGAAATACAGGGCTCTTTTTAACGCCGTGGCTACTTTTATTTCTCCCATGTGAAATAGGATAGGCCATTACTAACGGACTCTATCCGGAAGGAATTTCGAACTACAGTTCTCGAACGAGTACATGGTGCTTTCTCTCCCTGGGGTTGAAGTCACCAAAAAACAGTTGACCTGTCGGCTGCGCACATAGAGGGGGCCACGACAAAAACGGGAGAGAAGACTTTCAGAGAAAGAAGACTTGTTTGATTGAACCGTTGCCTCACAACATCTTCAGCCGAGCTAGCCAAATCAGCCATAGTATCTGCCTTATCCCCGGACGTCACAAATCTCATACTCGTGAGCAAGATGCTCGCCAAGACAGCCAAGAGATCAATTGGCCTTTCGTTAACATCACATGTCATACTCGGACCTGAGATAGTGACGGGAAAAACAAGGGCTTTGTAGTTCGCCAACGTCAACCTAAAAGGCCTGCCTCTCCTCCACACTCAGCAAGGAAAGATGACACAAGAATAGCGAGTTAAGGCTGAGCCACAAATTGAGACCAAGTTTGTGGTTCTCGTTCGCGAAGTGTCCACCCAAGATTCTGTGCCTGTGGGGACGCCGTTTCTGTAGTCGTCAGTTCAACGACCAACGCCCCAAGCACAGACACGTGTTAGGAGCGCTGAAGTCCATTACAAACCATCTTCCGGGTCACCCCTCCCAAAATCCACCAGACCGCCATGCAGAAAATCCTCTCCCCCAAGAATTTAGGACGAAGGTGGTCTACTGGGGCCGCCTCCTGTGACCTAAAATGCGTTTCGTTGGCCCACCCCACTAGGCGTTTCTACCAGCGGCCCAATAACACCGCGCCTATCAACTTCCTTCAAACCACACCCACAGCAGACGAAAAATAAATCAAATTATCCTCAGATGGAAACTTACAAACGCCCTCCCAAAAAGATGAGTCTAATAGGGGCATGGAGACACAAGATGCGATACCAAGAATGCTGATCAGGCGTCCTGTTTGGTTGCTGACGTACGCACGGGTTGTGGCGTCGCGCCCACAACCACAAGAAAGGGCCGTCGGAATAACTCGACAGAACAGACTAAATACAACCCCACCACCCTCTCCAATTATTAGTCCTACTCCCCGAAGTCTTCCCCGCACTCTTTTTCTCTTGTTTGCGAAATTAAACGAGGAGTTAGCTTCTAAGGGCATGTGTACGAACAGTTTGAGCCTGTTCAATGAATCACGGGAGTCAGGCAGTTAGCTCATAACATCCAACCTCACGTGCTTGATTTCACGGAGACCTGGCTTTCAGATGACATCAATGACAGTAAACTGAGCGTCTCCGGGTATCCAGTTTATCGAGGTGACTTTGCTCGGGGGAAGGAATGGGGACTCTGCGATTTCCCTTCACCATTACCTCCCGATATCCACGGCCACCGGTGGCTCTCAATCTTCTGATAAACGTGACGCTCTGTGGCTTCCACTAGCACTGCGTGGCCAAGACTCACTCTCAGTGGGGGTTATTTATCGTCCTTTCTCTTCCGACGGTTCAACGGAGGCAGTTCTCACAAACCTGGACAGCCTCTTAGGACTGAAACGTTTTACTCACCTACTTAGTGCGGGCAACTTTGTGCCCAGGATAATCTTAATCAGGCTGGTTCCAACGGACTGAGGAACTACCTAGGTCCACTGCTTTTTATTATGACTTTGTGAACCAGAGCTATCGTGCGCCTTAAAACGCAATTCAGAAAGCGATAGACTTACTTGCACCTCGCAGACTGTGAACTTTTTCGTTCTGGCCACCACCTCCGCACAAACTCCGTCGTCTCCTGGATGACCGTCCCCACCTATCCACGGAGCATGAACGTAGGGAAACTCGGAGGGCCTAAGTGCGTTCGAAGTAGGTGTAGACGGGAAATCCGTGAGCACACCAAACTTGTACGAGTAAAGTTCCTTCCCAGAGCCCGCGGAAACATAGTATTCTTATTAGGGTATTTGCAACGAATAAGAAAAAGTAAACCTTCGACTCTTTCACCGGGATGGTCCGACAGGGAGACTTCATCTGATTCTCTAGTTGTGACCGAGTTATTCGGAGAGTGTTAAACGATAGTCTACGGCATCGCACCGTCGAACTCGCACCCAATCATGTCGCTTCAAAGCTTGCGGCAACGACTCGTTTCTGTCGAGTTTTCTGTGTTAGATGTTGAAAAACTTTTATCCCAAGTATTAGATGTTGAAAAACTTTTATCCCAAGTTAATTTGTACAGTGCAACGGGTCCTGACAAGATTCCTCCCAGAATTACCAGAGAAGTAGCTGCCAGTCTGGCAGAACCTCTCTACGAGCTGTTTACCCAGACACCCCGGACTGACATTCTCCCCAGCAAATGTGAACAGGCGACAATTAAACCCATTTTTGAGGCTGGCGATTGACACCCTCCGGCTGCTTATCGGCCAATCGGCCTAACTGGCATTCCTTGCAGAACAATAGTGCGTATGTTGAGGCATGCTATTCTCAACCACTTCTTATCGAACCGTCCTTTTCCTCTACCCATGATGGGTTTCATCTTAGCCGGCTCGGCATAACAGACATGCTTATTTTCGTTGATAGCTGCACGGAGCCCAATGTCCATGGCCTCATATCAGATGTCACCTTTTTGACATCGTCGAGGCTTTTCGTATTTTTGTACATGGCCCTCTGAAACTTATACTGGCCGCCTATTGCATTCAGGGAGACGTTTATCGCTGAATTACCCTTTCTCTTGACCATCGAACTTTCAGAGTTAAAACCGTATCAGACTTTCCTTCTCACTTTTTCATTTTTGTGGAATTTCCCGAATGGGCCAGCGTTAGGCTCCCTGTTATTTCTTATTTACATCAAACGCCTTGATGTAATTATTTTTAGCAACGCCCTCCTACATGCTGATTAGCCAAAACTATGGAGTGCCACCTATCCCAGTGCAATACGGGTTGAACTTGAGTAAATTAAGCGATGGTCGGACAGTTGGAGTCCTCCGCAAAATGTCGATGACTGCACTCACCGTCATTCGGTGGAGATTCTGGCAACGCCATTGTGATTTATAGTGCGTTCAGCAAACTAAACGTCATGAAAAGCGATCTGAAGACAGGCCTGAGCACCTGGTTGTCACATAAATCATATTCCACGTATTTTAACGAGATGGCGGCGGAAAGGGATTTTCCGCTTTAAGGATGATTAAGTGAACGCTCCCTCGCATGAACAAGAAAGAGTCCCAAACGCTTCACGGGGTTTATACAAAACCGCCCTTTGAGTAAGCTAATAAGGTCGTATATACAAGCCTGAATAATGAAATACTCGCCGTTGATCATGTCCGACGGGCGGCTAACAAACTAGTCACTGGCCCAACGCACGCCATTTACAAGTCCCGGTGTAAAATTCTCAAGTTCCACCACCCAAGCCTCGATGACCGCCGTGATTTATCTATCACACAGTCCTTTCTCAGCGTTGGTCTCGTTGAACAACTCCTTTCACTGCGGACAATGACGGCCGACGGTGACACAACGGAAAGTTTTCCAAGTTTCATCCCCGGACATTCCCCATGCAGCAGTTCTTTTCTGATAGGATTATTCACCATTGGGACAGCCTTTCTCCTGAGATCGTTAGTAGCGCTTTTGAGGATTGCTTCCAGACATCACTTGACTTTCACTTACTCAATCATTCTTATGCGACAAACCTACCCGTGTCCTTACTACTTAGTGGAAAATAGGAAACAATAGCTCAACGCGCAGAGCGGTTACTAGTGAGGTGATACAAGGAAGTGTTTTGGGACCGTACCTCTTTCTCATATATATAAACGACGTATGTGAAGTTATTAAGCATGGCAAACTATTCCTATTCGATGATGATATCAAATTTGTTTACATCTTTCCTCCTGGCAATCTAAATCCATGTTTAGAAAATATACGGATGGACCTCATGTCACTAGAGACTTGTTGTCGAACTTGGCTGATGAACTTTTCTGCTAATAAACCAATTATCGTTTTGCATGGTTGGCACGTGCCGGATGGCTCTATAAAGCTGGAGGGTCACAGCATATCAACCGCCAACTCAGTACGTGACCTGGGTTTACGCTACTCAAACTCACTCAGTTTCGCAGAACATGTCTTTCCTAGTCGCTAAAACCAGAAGGATGATAGGTTACATTAAACCCTCATTATTCCGACCTGCTGCACGATCACACCTTTGTAAACTATGTGTACGGCCCCAGTTTGAGTACTGCACGTTCATATGTGGCCACTTGTGCAAGTCTGACAGGGTAACTCTGTAAAACCTCCAACGCGCATTCACGGAAAGCTTATTGGGTGATCCATCCTCTCTAAGCTACAGAGAACGCTGTCAGACCCTTGCAATTGGTCCTGTTCTGTTACAGGTGACTCAAGCCTATACTCGCACTCATGTACAATCTGGTCTATGGCGTTAAATTCACCGTCACAATCGCAACTAGCTGATAACACAGGCCGAAGTATAACCTCATAAACGATTACTTCAACCTGACAGCCCTCAATGCTCGGAAACAACTGCTTTCAAATTAAAATATTCCTACATTTGAAACGAAGTCCCTTATGCAAGTAGATCCAGTAAGAATATACACCAATAAAAACGAAACTTGGAAACTTTCCCTGCAATGACGAACGTCATGCTCATTTTCAAGTTCTACTTGTCTGAGGACGTTATATTTGGAAACGGACCCAATAACATCTGATGAAACACCCCCTATTTTGCGTGAGGTTAAGTCACGCACCACTCGAACGGATCGAAACTACCGGTTTCAGGGCAGGTGGTTTAGTTTTAGACTTACCAGCGAACAAGAAATCTTGTCTGTAGTCAACAAACATGGGTGCCAATATATATGCCCGTTAGTAAAAACCAATCATCCTGGTACGCCCTACCCCATACTGATTGATAGCTTCTGTGTCTGCGTTGTAACACACATGCAAAAGCTTAACATACCAAAATTGCTTGAAAACCAAAAATACTCAACCTGTTCGTCTCATGACTGCATAATAACTCCGGGTCGCAACTCCTCCTTTTTCTCGCCCTGATAGACCACCAGGCAACCTCTCGGTATTTTCGAACATTCCTCTCATTCTATAAACCGACCGTACGGAGACAATCGACATTTAAATCGAGCAGCAATCGTATACTATGGAAAGCTGCTAATCGATCTCTTCTCGTGTTATTTGATACCAGCTGTTCGCTTATGGTATGCATTTCATCAATTAACACAGAGCTATTAAAGTCACGTGGAAGGTTATGCAAGAATATCATATGTTCCATTGTGTGTCATAGCTCACATAGTCAGTTTCACGTTCTCTCGTTTATCGCGTGATTCCGCTTTCCATTCTTGGTTTTGCTGAGATATCTCGCGCGCGAAAACATTCTGCCCCACCCGGACACTTAAAATTCCGCCATGGGTGAGCATATCGCGAGCTTCTCGAAATTCTTCGGAATTTGAACAAAGTATGACCATGTAGCACGACCGTTTTTTTAATTTTTTTGACCGCCTGTTTCTAGTGTCTTCTGATTGTGTTCTAGTGTCTTCTCAGAGTCTCAACTGAACATTTGTAAGTCACTCAAATGACGGTCGAACGAAAAAGTTTTCGCACGCCTTATTTTGTTTCTAACACTTCGCCTTCTCTCTTAATTGCCATCATTAACAAATCCGTCATGTTTTCAAGGTTTATTTCAACTGAAGCACGCCTTCGCGCAACGTAGTCCAGTATTCCCCCCACATTTGAGAACAAACGGATTGAATGCGTCTAAAATTTAATGAACATCTACGAAATGTACAAATTGCAGGAATATTGTTCCATCAGGTTATTGTTCGTCTCCGGTTTGCTGTGTCACCACCGTTCCCCGGCTCTGTATCCAATTAAAAAGTGGGATATCTCAGTTATTATCAGAAATACGACCGTTCATTACTTTAATCGTGTCGACGAGAATATTACGCTGAGCAATAAAATCATACCCTCACTAATCTACGAAAACTGGGTGGCCGTGTAAAGGCGATGCATATTTTCTCACATTCCGGCTAATTGTACAATTTCTGGGATTTCAACTGAACGTTTGTTGTCTCAGTTTTAGTTATAGATACGATGAATAACATCGAACACTTACTGGTCAATCGAACGTCTGCCTCGCCTTCCATTTTTCTTCTTCCTTTCATGACTTTCTTTTGTGTATCCTGTAACCAACACTGTATTTTTTTTCACGGCGGCCTGAGACACTCTAACGTACCGATGTTTCATAACGGTTTCTGTAACAACAGTCATCTGTACATAAACCAACTCACCAACGATGGTGGACGCAAACGGGGTGGACGCCAAGAAGAAACGATTGTTCATTCCTCGCCAATTGACGTTCGCGACCAAGCAATCCGTCGTGGTTGACCGCATGAGGTTGCCGATGCAGTCACTCACGGACTTGCCGACCAACTTAGACAGATAGCTCACCTTGTGGGAGTCAGGAAAGAAGAAAGTAATTGCCAGTAACAGATAGGTGTCACTGTCTTCCAGTTTCATGTTCAGCACTGAATGTCCTCAGCCGTGTGCATTGCGAAGAGCACAGGAATATTAGGAAAGTTAGAGCTGCTTTCAGCATGTTGATAACGCAAAGCGCTCACCTCCAGTCGAATAGCGTTTAATTCCTCATGTAAGCGGACGTTTTGATTAATCATACTGTTGTTAAATCGGGAAAGCTGTTCTGCAGTAGTCACCATCATGGCTAACGCATATCACGGATGAATGAAATCGATGATTACCTTCCAGGTTGTCCAACCTGTAGGTAATGGGACACTTGAAATGCTCCGAACTTCCTTTCTGAGACACTGCTATATTGCATGCATGTGAAAGTGAGCGGGTTGTCATGGAAAACATTTACCTTTGTGCCGTTCGCTTCTATTGGACGAGGGCGATTGAAGAGGAGGGATGTTTTATGAAGGAACTGTAGAGGGGATTGTTACATTACGAAGTAATTACCTGGTGGCAATGAGGTTGCTCGTGGCGGGGACGTTTTCCACGGACGAAATGGGTAAACGGCCCCTTGAAGGTGGTTTCCCAGACATGTCGTTCAGCAAGGGTGGAGGCGATGAGTACTTGATGTCCACTGAATAATTCCTGTCACCCGGAACACTATCAATGTCGTCCGTGGAGTCAAACATTACCGTGGATAATCTATGTGAAATGCGTTAGGGTGTGGGAAACATACATTCCACGCTTCTCTTGTCGATTCATGGAAACAGTGGCGTCCGTCGATGGGATGTCAAAAAGCTGCCCCAGGAGGCTTTCGTATCTGCATGCATTCCCAAAATCCTCTACAAAATATAAAGGTTTTCAATTTCGCTCACCGGTAATATGATGCACTTTCACCTTGTATAGTTTGCTTTTTTGTGAAACAGGCGCTTCTTCCAGGAGTAACTCGTTTTGCTGCTTCCCGCTTACTCCATGCCACAGTGTGTAACCCGGCTTGGTAATCCAGGATTGGTGAGTAGTACCAACCGTATTTTCGTCGAACTCAACTACGTGATACATCTAAAATGTTGGGGCTGATCAAATGCGATCATGATTACATCACGTCAACATAAAATGGAAGAACGTCGGGCGTGGAATGTTTCAATTTACGATGAAATACAGGTATGTACAATTAGGTAAAAAATGTGGTGGTCATTCAAAGGTAATAACAATCCTTTGCACTGAATTAGCTCACGTTCAACTCACGTACTCTCTATATACAGGTGGGAAAAAAGTAGATATTCAAGGTGGAGGACGGCAAGCAAGTATTGAAGAAGTCATCGCAGCTTTCAAACCGCTGAATACGAATCCTCCTTCCCTTGATTGCCATTATGAGAGCTGGCTTATTTGCGATCAAAATAGCATTGTTCGGCATCTTGTCGGTAAACAAAGAATTCCTCAGCACGAAGTGGGAACCCTTCTGCATGGCAGCTCGCACGTTTGAGCAACCGACGTCATCTGTGAGGCCGGTGTTCACGTGCACGAACCTGCGCAGTCTTTTCATGTACGACTCAAAGGGGAATGCGGAACACGAGTCAAGCGTACCATGCATTCGCACATCCGCGCAAAGATGCCTCACACAGTGCAAGTTAAACACCAGCTGTGACTCACCATAGAAAGCAGCGAACTCTGGCGGCGTTTTTGGATAACATGGGCACCACAAAGTCAAGGTAGTGTCTATACTACTTGGGATTGCACAGTATGTATATACAAACAGAAATTCGTAAAGTTTTCATAGACCTTCTTATCTACCAAGCCCTTGAGTGCCACCGGACCGATGTACAACAGAAATTGTCGGAATTCTGTTGCATTACATCGTTCATAATCCTGGAATATACGGCATTTCCGAGGGAAGTCTGATGTCACTTGCGAACGGATGAGCCCAATTCTAGTGTTAACCGCCTTTACTACATTTAAGCTGATACGAGTGCTCACTTGTAGCGACCCAGATCTTCAGAGTGCGATGATTTTCTTGGTGAATCCCAAGCAAACCATGTGCATGCATTACAGAGTGAACCAGGCAACCATGTTTATATACAGCGATTCGAAGGACGAATCGACAATATGATGTTCCGCCTGTTTTCTGCACCTGAAATTCACGTTATTTCTCAACCCGCGTTGCAGGTTAGGGTACGTCACTCTTCTGCCCATGTACACATCGCAAGCGGTGCACTTCTCACAAGCGCAGTATCCTGTATGGTTTTACAATTCCCGAAGTATGCCCTAGTGGGCGCATCACCGATAATACAATTCAGCAAGACTTTCACATGCATGCTTTAGGCGGTCAACGTGACCCCGTCGCTTAAAAGCGTCTTCAGATCAGCAAGATATCCATGCACATTACCGGATTTACCCTCCCCGTTAAATATACCAATGACAAACACCGGCGTGTTCAGCAATGACCATCAGGCTAAGATGGGCCATAATTGACGACGGGAGCTCTTACACGGTATAACTCCATCAATGTGCAACTGCATGTGAACGCACGTCAGATGACCATCCAAGCGTCCGTGCAATATTTGTTTAGTGTTTTTTTCACACCGAAATGAACGTATCCCCCTAATTCGGCGGTCTTTTTATGCATACACGTGGTGTTCCAAGCAGAGTACGTGCATCCATCAACAACTCTGGCAACAGTTGCTTCAACTTGCGAGGCATTATACTGGTTGCTCTTAGCGACAAGTTTGCTTCAAAGGCAACTTCCGATGCAATCATTTTCGGTGTATTCCTTACTGCGTCGATCGTTGTTAATGATTCATCTGGTTTATGACGTCATTGTGTAACAGATTTCCTTACCTTCATTCAGATCATCATCTCTCCTGTCGTCCTGTGTAGCACACACTTCCTGGGTTACAGTGGATGGCATTGTTGAAGTGGAAGGAAATCGCTCACAAGGGACTGCGACAGTAAGTACGTTTAAATATGCAGCGTGTTCACCTGAAGTGATTTAACTCTGATCCGAAACATTAACTCACCAGTGCTTTCGGTAAAAACATGACTTAGCAGCAGATTGCTACCATAGATAGCAGTTTTATCCTCCGTAGAAAGATGCCAACCATACTCCTTGTGCACCAGCTTTATGAGACGATGAATATTGGAACGTGAGCAACCACGTGGCCTTCTGGTATAGCGATCAGTCATTCTACAAGGGAGTCGGTTTTCTTTCAAACAAAAATTTCTGAAAATTCGGTGAAATGAAAGTTATATCGAGTTTACATAAAATGGTACAAATAATCTTGCAAAAACAGGTAAAATACCACACAGAAATTTGTCTCCCAAAATAGTGTTCGCACAACTGAGTGACACGTGCTGTGAAGACACATTCGAGGGTGCACAGGCGTTCGCTCGCTTAGCAGCCCATATATGTGGACAGTTGCACATTAAAATGCAAGAAGGTTTCTGTGAATACATATATATGCTTATGAATACAGGATTAAAAATGGCCAGTCAATAAATACACATCAACCCATAATTACGTGGACTTCAGTCGATATAATCAGATATGCACATGTATGTGCATAGAGACAACAGTATATAATTGTCACCATAGAAATCAACACATCTACTTTGCTTTATTCTGTGTAAACCTACATCTCAATATCGAAAAATTCACAATTATTTGCCGTCCACATGCACGCAGACCCCATTATTAACTAATCTGCCAACGGAATTAACCAACAACCAATCAGAAAATTCGACCGTTCAAATTAATTTTTCCCGGGTATGAAAGGAAACCGGCTCCCATTCTACAAAGCAAGAATAGATAAAAATGGCTGTTCAAACACAAAAGCACGCGTCATGTTTTATTGCACGGTGGAGTATTTAAACAAAATTTATGTGACAACCTAGCATCCCACTGATAGCCTCAATGAACAATACCCAATTTATTTATGACAAACCAGAAGACGGAGATGTCGAAAGTGAGGTATTAGAGAAATAGTTGAGGTACTAGCGTAAGACACTCAAAAGACGGTCGACCGTCTTAGTGTGCTACTAGGGTGACGTCCGGTCGAGAGGTCCATGCGTTCCCGGTGAAAGTATATGCGTCCTCACCTCACCTACATCAGGAAAAAAGTTTCTGCACGTTTTCCCGAGACTATCTACATGGAATATTGATCAAATTCTTCACCAACACACCCTTTTTATCCCCCAACCACCCCTTTTTTGCACGACCTTGAGCATTAGGCCAGTGATCACTTTGTGGAGTACCAATTGATGTAACAAATCAATTATTTTATCGAATTGTGCAAACTCCGAATTTTATCATCTCAGAACTATGTATCTCAAAGATGTCTGCCTAAACTTGAATTTTCCTTTCATATAATGTCTGTTTTGTTGCTCTATTCACATAGCTGACTTAGTACAATTTTCAAATTCGGTGTTCAAATGTGCACATGCCTAAAAATCTGTACTTCGATCACGCTCTTCTGAGCGTGTTCCTCACAAATGCGTCGAGAAATATACCATTATTATAATATTATTATTGCAATGCTCGAGAGTGATGCTACCTACCTTTCGTCAATGTCTGCTTCTCAGATCAACAGGAAAATGGGCTCGCCGCGGTATTTTTCTCATTGGCCAAAGTGATTGAACAAATGAACACCGACTCGAATGGCTGGAAATATCGGTAGGTTTGCCGAATTTTTCCGCAGAACTTCGCGTTGAATAATGTGGAAACATCGGATCTCATTGAATTTACTGAGGCATCCGTGATCCTTTTGAGAGTGGTTTTGAAAGGTCTTCTCAAATATAAAACAAGTGGCGATGAGACATTTTCTTTTGAAGGTACGAACAAGAATCCACGTATCTGGTTCGGAGTAAAGGGCAATTGCGCACAATAAAGGATGAACTTGCGGAGAGAGTGCTGTGTAACCAACTTATTTCCAACGTGTGTGCGTCCAGCGAACACGGGTAGTTTCGAAGAAAAGCAACTTCACAGGTGGTTTGAAGATTTTCGACACACACGACCAGTGGGCTCAACAAAATATAACGCTCGTGCCATCCACCACAGAGCGTCAGATTCCATCTGTGCTCAAATAGTCGCCGAAACAGGCTCCCAGCATTTCTGTCGTGGGACTCGGCTTGAAATTCCGAATATTTTCCACCTGGATTTCGAACACCCTGCGGCGACTCAATTTCTACATACTTTCTCTCTTCAGCGCGGGACTCGTGCAGCAAGCTTCTACTCCAGTGGGTGGTAACAGCCGTAGGGGTCACGACAAGATGCTCTTTAAACCTCAATTCCGGATCTTCCCCCTGAATATAGTTTTGTTCATACGGGGCTAACTTCCACTGGGACGCACTTACGTTAGAGTGCCTTTGCTGCCCTTCTAAGGACCGTCTGAAAGTGTTAACAGACTACCATCTACATAAGAATTTGTTAGATTAGTCTTTCACTCCCCTCCGTTAGATTATTTTTTACTCTGTACTCGGTATCGCTGTAACCTCTAAGGTTGTTGCCACACACTAGCTTCAGTAACTGCCTGTCGGGTCAACAGAAAAACGCCGAATATCGAAGCAGAGAAGCTGACTCGATTCGAGTGACTTGGGTCTCTAACGTCGAACCCGTTAACATACCGCTCAAATCGCCCCCAGCCTCTACCCATTCTGTTGCCCCTACACAGCTACAACTAATGAGGGGCTATCCGGGCTATTCACCGCCCGAACTGATGTGCCTCAAAGTTCCGTATTGTATTTTCTGTTACTCTCAGTCTGCGTTAACCACCTCTCGGACGTGAGTAGCTCTTCTGTTAGGATATATGCAGTCGACGAGACTGTGGCGCATTTTACACAATGCTGAGGACGCAGAAGAGTCCTAAAACGACATGAACGCTCCGCAACTATGGTCCATAAGAAGTCGATCGTCCTTCAAGACGCCGAGAGGTGGTTAACGCAGACTGAGAGTAACAGAAAATACAATACGGAACTTTGAGGCACATCAGTTCGGGCGGTGAATAGCCCGGATAGCCCCTCATTAGTTGTAGCTGTGTAGGGGCAACAGAATGGGTAGAGGCTGGGGGCGATTTGAGCGGTATGTTAACGGGTTCGACGTTGGAGACCCAAGTCACTCGAATCGAGTCAGCTTCTCCGCTTCGATATTCGGCGGTTTTCTGTTGACCCGACAGGCAGTTACTGAAGCTAGTGTGTGGCAACAACCTTAGAGGTTACAGCGATACCGAGTACAGAGTAAAAAACAATCTAACGGAGGGGAGTGAAAGACTAATCTAACAAATTCTTATGTAGATGGTAGTCTGTTAACACTTTCAGACGGTCCTTAGAAGGGCAGCAAAGGCACTCTAACGTAAGTGCGTCCCAGTGGAAGTTAGCCCCGTATGAACAAAACTATATTCAGGGGGAAGATCCGGAATTGAGGTTTAAAGAGCATCTTGTCGTGACCCCTACGGCTGTTACCACCCACTGGAGTAGAAGCTTGCTGCACGAGTCCCGCGCTGAAGAGAGAAAGTATGTAGAAATTGAGTCGCCGCAGGGTGTTCGAAATTCAGGTGGATGAAGATCAAGTATTTCGAGGTGATTGTCACGGCAGTGACGCGCACATCGGTAGTCCCTTTGGTGGTCACTCGGTGGACGCGTCCAATGGCGGGTATATTCTACCTCTGACCGGTTTGAACGACTTAGTTAGCACACGCGAACAGTGCTCTTACAAAGACTTTATGAGGCGTTTGAAATCCGTCTCTTTTTATTTGCGAAAAGGCTCTTTGATTCATCCCAAGGTTCACAAGGCCGCTTTTGGGGGCCATCTGGTGGTGATAGGAGGAAGATACACCAGACGACAGCCAAATCCTCAGGTCCGCTTTAAAGTCAAACTTCGAAATATCAGTACACTTTGTGCATTGTATATCACGAAAGATTTTGGTCCTCGCCGAGCGACACACATGATGTCGTTTGAAGGGATACTGCAGTCAACTGACCAGTACTTGATACGGTCAAAATCAACCTACAATACTCCGGGATCACACGCATTTCAGATATTTAAATCATCAGCGTAAAGAAGGCGTTGCTAGAAATAAGCCCGCTGAAGGCATAAGTATATCGGAAACAACAGTGAACCAAGTACGGATCCTTGCGGAATCCCCGCGGAGACAGCGCAGGTGGGAAAAAAATCTGAACTGCCTCCTTGAGCTTCCTCTCCTGACCTTCTGCCACTTTTCGCGTCGAACCAAGCAAGCAAGTAGCTTTAAAGTGCATGTACATTAACCTTTCGAGCCTTCTGAAAAACTACCAAGAATCAGACAGCTGGTCCACGGCAATATCCCTGGTGTTCTCGCTTGACGGAGGCCTGGCTTGCCACGGATGTCCAAGATAGTAAACTGCAAGTTCCTTGGTATTCTTTGTACCGAACGGACTCCTCCCGTGCACGCATGGGAGGCGTTGCCGTCTTCATAAGCCATAAGCTCTCTGTATCAACTGTCGTGGGGGACTTGCCTTCTCAGTGGAATACGACACACTCTGGATCAAACTCCATATTCGTAGACGTAACACGCTCCTTGTCAGTGTTATGCACCAATCGCCGTCGTACAGCGCACTCGAAGATGTGGTCATTCATGCCGCCCTGAACTTCCTCACGTGTACCCCACATTTCTCTTATCTTCGTACTAGGTTGAATTCAACGCGCTCAAACGCAACTCTAAAGCTGCTTCTCACGAGGACTCTGACTGCGGATTTATGAAATCCCAGGCATCGTTGATCCATGAGAAATCCAAGACTCGTCATATTGAAGTACCTACAAGCCACCGTCCAGGACAAAAGCCTCTTTGCTTGATCTGGTTATCAAGGATGAATCTCATCTGGTAGATACGGTGGTTATTTAACCATCATTGGGGTACAGTGACCACTCTGACCAGTTTTACTATTGATCTGCTAGTGACTCCAAAATGCTGCAAAATAACTTCATCCTGAAAGTTCCAGGAAGTAGACTTTGACACAATAAAGGTGTTTCTAGGTACACTCACCCTAGCAGTTGACTGTGTGAACTCAAGCTGTCGTTCTCTCGAGGCTGCCGTCCACGGAGCTGATGAGACACTCGTCCCTCGCAAACTAAAGTCCTCCTGTCATGCGCTGCTGCCGTGGAACATACGTCGCGCTCTTGAGATACGTTCTCGCCTATTGCCTGAGCAGAAGCTAACGGGTTGACCGGAGGATCTATAAGCCTTTCGCTCTTTACGAAACAGATGCGAGCGGAAAGTCATCCAACACATCTAAATATCCTGCTGATGGCCCGCGAGAATAGGAATATTCTTTTGAAGCACACGCGTTGCCTGAGAAAAATTAAACCTCACCGCGGTTCTCAAGGCTCGCCTTGACCAACATCTTCTGCATTAGTTCGGGCATTGCGACTTCTTCTCCACATTTTAGCTCATTGCTGCGGACTATTTAGGTTTGACGCATCGAGATGAGGAATTCTCAAGAGCCCTGGCTTCCAACTTCGTTTCACAACTTATTCAGCGCAATTCAGAAAGCGGACAAATTATTTATGTCACGCAAACTGTACACTTTCTCCCATCAGTCACCCCTTCCGCGAAAGACACGTCGTCTTCTCGACAACCGGGCTCACTCATATGTGCAATGGGTCCTGACGTGATCCGTCTCAGAATACTCAAGGAAGCAGCTGTTGGTCTGGCTGAGCCCCTTTGTGAGCTGTTCCAGCAAACACTCCAGACTAACATCCTCCCTAGCGCGTGGAAAAAGGCGACGGTCACCCTCATATTTGAATTGCGTGACCGGCGCTCTCCGGCCAGTTATCGGCCAATCAGCTTCACTAGCATCACGTGCAAAATAATGGAGCACCCACCGAAGCGCGCCATACTCAATCAGTTTTCATCAAATCATATTTCTTTATCCACGCAGCATGGCTTCCTTTCTAATCGGTCATGCATAAAAAACATGCTCATTTTCATGGATATTCTGACGGAGGCCAAAGACAATGGCCTCAGCTCAGATGCTATCTTCTTTGATTTCGCCAAGGCTATTGGCCGTGTCGCACACGACCCCCTGAAACACAAACTGGAATCCTACGGTATTCAAGGAGAGGTTCTTCGCTGGATTGCGTCTTTTCTTGATCACAGAACTTTTAGAGTCAAGATCAGATCAGACCTTTTGTCTCCCTCCTACATTTCTGCGAGAGTTTCCCAAGGGCCAGTGCTAGGTCCTTTGTTATTCCTCACTTACATCAACGACCTTCCGAAACATATTTCCGTCAACGCTCTCTCATGCGCGGACGACCTGAAAATCTGGAATGCCACTGATCATAGTGCATTACAAATTGATCTTGACGCGATCAAGCGTTGGTCGGATGATTGGGGTCTCTCACTAAATGACAATAAGTGTGCTCACATGACACTCGGTGGAGATTCTGGCAATGCCTTCATGATTCACAGCGCCTCTAGCAGGGTAGATATCATGAGAATCGATCAGAAGAAAGATCTGAGGATCTGATTATCTTCAGGTTGATCATCACCGACATCTGATCTTAGCCTTCACATTCAGATGGACTTTCCAGCGAGCCCCTTTCGAAAAAAGCACTAAACTCGAGTTACACTCTCATTACAGCTTGTCACTGGTGCATATCCTTGCCACGGCCGGGATTCGAATTCCGGCCAAGCTTTCATGAGGCAACCATGTTGACCACTGCGCCATTGACCTCACATTAGACACGACCGAATTATCAACTCTGAACGATAAACCACTCTCGCTTTTGAGCAATGATCGGGTTACCCGATCGTCTAAATTGTTCTTCACTTACCACCATGAAATGGAAGCGAAAAAGAGATTTGCCGCTCTTAAGATGATTAGGCGCAATTTCCTCCGCACAGACAAGACATCGTCTCAAACGCTCCACGGGGTTTATATGGAACCGCTCCTCGATTATGCCAATCAAGTCACGTATGCCGGTCTGAAGAAAGACATATTAGCTGTTGAGCCTGTCCGGCGCGTCTACCAAGGTGTTCGCGTACTTAAGCAATGTTACTTACGCGTCTTGACTCGAAATTTTTGACCTGTACTTACTCGAACTTTGAAGACCCCGTGGTGATTTATCACTCATACACTTCTTTAGAGTGAGTCTTGTAAAACAGTTCACCACTGGAACGAACGATGACGGCCTGCGAGGACATAACAGAAGGTTTCTCAGGATTCGTCCTCTGACCTTTCTGAGGCAACAGTTCTTTTTTACACAATTGTCAACTATTGGAAGACCCTTCTCCATGTGGTCGTCAGCAGCGCCTCTAAGGATCGCGTTAAAGCCTTGCCTGAAAATCACTTATCTGAAATTCTATTGGGTGAGTAATCTTATTTGATCTTGCTATTCACTGTAATACCCAAGAGCGACGCTACAGTATGTTTCCAGTGATCGCCCTTCAGATCAACAGATGCCCGCAGCAAGTGATGCAGCACAAGTCAATTGCAGTGATGGTTAAACACAGGCGTCCTTTGGCTTTGGTCGTTGTGACAGGCTAATCCTAATCGGATGCCGCCAGCCGTATATTTTTGTTGGCTCTCTTTGGGGGTCTCTGGCCGTTTCATCACAGCTCGGGCACATGTGAGCGTCCCTGCGGGACGCTTCATCTGAGTCGGTTGGCCCAAGGTCGATGTACTTCGGAACGCTTTTGCTTTTGAAGTTTTAGGAGGGTGACTTGCACTTTTGCACACTTGAAAATTTGGGTGGAGTTGTAGATTAGGAGAGTACATAAGACGAAATGACGCCGATTCAGCCGAGGAGAGAACCGTCGGAATGAGACAGGCACAGGCAATTTTTTGTGTAGGGGGGAAACCACAGCAGACTCACTGGGCTATGAAGCTCAGGTTTAAAATGTTTTGATGGGGGTTTTTTGGGTTGAGATGATCGGGGGTCTTGGAGAAGAGTGATGGTCCTTAACACATTAGGGATCTGCTCTTCGGGCCCCTTGAGTCTCCACAGGCGATTGACCTTCGAAGGGGATGAGGGCAGTAGCCTCTGATGTGGGTGCTTGGGATGTTCCACCCGAGGACACTGGTCCCCTCTTGATAAGGACTTTCACGCCAACCTGGGGTTTGGGGACGACCTTGATACTTGACCTTGTTCTAGCAATCTGAGAGCGCTTCTGCCGGTCCTGCAGTGAGCGATCTAGCGGGACTCCGCTGAGATCAGCGTGGTTTTTCTACAGCTTATCCGCTTTGTTCATTACTTCCTCCGTGTTAATGTTTGCGGGTAAAGTCACAAGAATTCCCAGTGTCTTCTTGGTATCTTTGGAGCGAAGTCTTATAGCGGAAACCATTTTTGTAAACTCTGGAGGGAAACAGTCGTTTAGAACCGCTCTGGCTCTTTCTCCTAGAGAACATGTGTCCGGAAATGGTCCCCACAAAACTAGCCTTTCCTCCCGGAGTGCCCTATCCTTCGAGCTCGTCGAGACTTTCTCAATTTGAGCAGTGGACAAAGCCACTGCCTTTCGAACAGCCGCCACGCTTGGAAGGACGAGTTATCACCATGAGATGGCGGGAATAGAGGGATTTGCCGCCCTTATGATGATTAGTCGCACGTTCCCCCGGATGGACAAGAAAACTTTTCAAACGCTTCACGGGATTTATATAAGACCGCTTCTCGAGCATGGCAATCATTTGGTGCACACCGGCCTGAAGAAATATAGACTGCTGTTGAGCCTGTCCAGCGCGCGGCTACAAAGGTGGTCGCGGGCCTGAATAATGTTGCTTACGAGTCTCGACGTGAAATTCTTGACCTGTAAGCACTTGAATTTCGAAGACTGTTCTGATTTACTACTCACACACTTCTTCAGAGTAGGTCTTGTAGAACAGTTCTTCACTGTAGCCAATGGTGACGGCCAGCGGAGACATAATGGGACGCTTTTCAAGCTTCGTCCTCGGACCCTTCTTAGAAAGCAGTTCCTTCTTTAGAGGGTTCTTAACTATTGGAACAGCCTTCCTTTTGAGGTCGGCAGCAGCACTTCTAGGGATCGTTTTAAAGCTTTGCTTGATTCTCATTTACCTAAAATTGCATTACGCGAGTAATCTTACTTTGTTCTTGGTACTCACTGTAATCCCTGAGAGCGGTGCTACACCCTGTTTTCGATGATCGCCTTTAAGATCAACAGAAGCTCACTGCCATTAAGCTAGGAAAACCGACTGTATCCGGGAGCCTTGGGCCACTGACTCGAACCCGTGTATCAATCAATGATTCGCCGAATTGACTAATTTCTACAGCTGTTGTTCACCCGTCGGTGAACAAACGGCCGCTCGACAATGAGAAGAAAAACTTACTGCATTCGGGTATATTGGGTCTCTGTCTTGAACCAGTGCGTCGATGGATGAATCGCTGACCTGACGCGTCCAGAACCGGTGAAGGTCACTGTAATCAATGTACCACTATACTGTCGCTGTATGTTGCGTCGTATGCCCATCGATGTTACGTTTGTGTCCGTGATCGTTTTTCCAAGGGGACCGGGCTGTTTTTAAGCGGATCTCGCCCTATTGTAGAATGACATTGTCACAAAATGGCCGAGCTTCCGATGATAAAGTGGACGAATACCAACACGAACGTGCTAAAGAACTTAGGTATGGAAATTTAAATTATGCAGCGAGTGTTTTTTCAAGACCAGAATCACTTCTTTGTCGTCTAAAATACAAGAATGCATTACCTGAACTACCCTTTGATCCCAAGTTCCTTGCCTACCCCTTGGAACCTTCGAGGTACGCCTATGTCCAATCTAATTTTTTTCGCAGATTCCTCCAGTATGTCGCTACTTCTCTTGAGCGAAATTATAAGCATGAACTTTTGACAGAAACTGACGTAGGTGTCGAGGTGGACTTGATTGATCCAGACATATTCAAAATTGACAAATCAGGTTGGGTCACCACTACTGTCGCTTAGTTTTTTTACTTCTACAGTCAAGTTACATCCTGATGATGAGCGTCTGCTCGAGGACGAAAACCCAGCTGCTATCAATGCCCGAAAATCTAGACATCAAAAGTCAGTCTCCTGGCTGCGACGGACGGAGTACATATCAACGGAGTTGTATAATAGATGGAATAAATCAGACAAAGTGGAATCTAAGTATGTCCGTTTTGTAATAATCCTAATATTCTGTAGATTAGGATATAGCGTAAAGCGCCATTTAAATGAAGAGATCGTTTACCGGGATCGGGAAAGTCAAATTGCAGCGATTGAGGCGACTTTCAAGGCGGCGAAGAAGCCCATTGTCAAACACTATAGCAAACCTAACGTGCATGCAGTTGAAGTGCTACCTGTTCTACCTGATTTTGCTCTGTGGCGTTACCCTTGTGCTCAGGTACTTGTATTTTCTGTGGGCTGTTGTGGTTTTTTATTATATACTGTACTCCTTTGACCCTTGTGGTGGCAACATCGGTTGTTAGTAACCCACTGCGTGTCCGGCGCGGTACCATTGATCAGCATTTGCTCGGTTGCGACTTTGAGACCCCTTGCCATTGTTGCTGTCTACGACTGGATAGCCCTGCAGTATCCGGCCCACGTGACCTGGTAAATCATGGTGTGCGCTTTGACTCAAATCCTGGAGGGTTTGTTTTGCTCACAAGACCTGCAGGGATGTGTTGACCGCTTGATTCCAACGTTTATTGATGGCTTATTCAGTCCAGACATCTACATTGCTGTTGAGTTGGCCACTTCACTTGTGGATAGTTGAAACATGGGTAAATTCTGGCCGATTTCAAAATCCCCCTATGGGTGTAGTTGCCGTTTTTCATGGTTGGAACGAAGGTATGTCGAATGTGATTAACATGCTGAGTGCTTTAACATTTGGTTTCTGTCGACTGGAGTTGTCTTGTGTTTCCGAACGGAAGTTCACCTTCCTGTTAGGATTCTCCGTTTGCACACACTTCCCTCATAAAGTTATGCTTTCATCGGGGTTATATGCCGTGGTTACCAGTTTTGATACTATATATGCGGTTGGATGAAAAAGTGGTTTGCAGTGATCAGCCCGCGTCTGACTTGCATGTACACCTCATGTCAGATTTCTGAACTTTTACTTATGTACTGGCAGAAGGATCAGTCCCTGGTAGTGAGAAGTACAACTCGTTGCCCGTGTGACCTTTAACGATTACCAGTCTTTTTCCAAATCACTGTTCCTCACTGTTTTGTGTGTACTCTTCGTTGTTCGCCGAACACAACACATTTTCATCACGCTTGTCACACTCTGTTTGATAGTCGATTGGAGACGGTTTTGCCTCAACAATAGTCGCGTATGAACGGTCTTAGACGGATGATTCAATAATGTTCAGGACATTCTTACACTGTATGCCTGATGTTGATTCGATTCACACTTCAGTTGTTATCGAGTCAGCTGAAAGGCGTGTTCTAAGCATCAAGGTGCTAATGTTCCGATCCACCAATGGGTTCTTAGTGGGTGTTTAAGTTACCCTTGGGTATTGACTGCCTACTTTAATGTCGACCCCTCAGAAAGCGATTAAGACCGTCTCGATCGTATCATTGCACTTCCTACTTTGTTAACGACAGACGAATAACCAGCGCGGTGTACCTCACCGAGTGTGAACCAACTCATCATTGAAGTATGAACCACTGGTTTATTGCTGGTAACTTCTAAGCGGTGGAAGCGAAGAAACACTACCCACTTCTAAGTTTGCTCACATGGACCGTGAAATTTCGACACTGTCGACCAGTATGACCAGCGCAGTAGAACTGTTGAGTAAGGTAAGTTGTGAAAGTCATACAATGATTAGGGAGAAATTCTGACCTGGTGAATGGCTGGTAATTACCGAAGGTTACTAAGCAGCTGTTACCAATATTCTCACAGCAACAACGAATTGCTTTACTCACCGTGAGTCGCCAGCAGCTCCCCCATGGCAATTTCCTAAAGCTGCAACAAAACTATGCGGAGGTTAGGTATTTCATGCCTTTCTATGCTCAGCAGTGGCGTTGGTGGATTCCAGCGTGAACTGTTTGAGAAATCCTGCCGGGGCAGTCGATCCCCTGAATCATTTGGTGGATTCCATATGAGACAGTGGGACGGGTGGGTAGCAGAGTCCAAATGTGAAATTTCCGAGCTCTCGGTGTGGCTTCGTAGCTCAGCTGGTAAGGCGCTTGCCGCGTTGAGGCATGCTGTGTCTGTCGCTGGTTCGAATCCAGCCGAAGCCCTGACTTTTCACAGTTGGGTCTCATCTAAAATCATAAATCTGCCACACTACTTATCAGTAATACAATTTCATGCCTTGTTTTGACAACACTTCTGGCGTATCACCAGTGCTGGAGTTTATAAGCGTACACTTAAGGCTGAAAGTCGGTTGTTTTTAGGGACGCTGTGCGTGAACCAGGTTCGTGCTCTTCGCAAAATTGCGTGATAGAACCATGCACATCGTTTCACTATTTTCTGAACTTCATCTAACGTGCTTTTTCCGTCCGCATGGATTAACCATGAAGGTATGGTGTACAAGTATGTAAACGTATCACGGTCTTTCCGTTACCACAATTTCCTTTTGGCTGTAGTCATTCGGAGGCTGCTTATCACATTCAGCATCCAAAGTGACCCATTTAAGCGCTGTCCACTCTTCTGTTTCCTCTCATTTTTTCAAGGTCGACACACTGGGAGACCACATAAGGTACACAATCTTGGTGTTGATCTGTGTAGTTTTGGGCTCATGGACCTTGGTCGCGCCAACAACAGAGTGTTATTTGATGTGTTTCAGACAATAAGTGACGCTTAGCAAATATTTTCCTTCGGCCGATTTCTTCGGCCCGTCAACCGAAATTACGAAATGCTTCTCCTATGACCGCATAGTTCCCCATCTTGTTCGCTGATTTGTTTACTTAGGAAGCTGTATTAGTACCATCTTAGAAGTGAAACGTAGGCTGGGACAATGTTCACTTCTTAAGTCGTCTGGGGATGTGGATGTTTATGTGTAGAATGATTGGGAGAATGGTGCCACCCTACGGTTGCTGTATGCGACCGCTCAAGTTAAGAGCATGGTCCTTTTTCGGACATTGACTTATTAATGTTTACTTTCGGTAACACGCGTTGGTTTTCACCACCGAGTAAAGGATATTGAAGGCTGGATGCAGTCATCTACCGTTTAGATACGGACGGGTTCACTCGGTCAGTTTTGAGAGACTCGTAGACACAGGTGGTTGGTGCATGCTGTAAGGATGTCAGCCATATGTTTGTCACCGTGAGCTTTTGACCACTGACATAACCATCCGACACAAAGCATAATATACACAGGCGGAGATCACCTATGGGAGCTAAAGACAGTTGACAGTGAATTGGCTGCTGTAAGTATCATTATTTTCCCACACTGAAGACGTTGTGACATGCAGTTTATGCTTGAAAACGCTAATGGCGACTACAAGTAATCCGTTCCAGTGTTATGGACCTTTCTGTTGTTGGATTTGGTTTTCTTTGAGGCAAAAACAATGAAGTACGCTTAAAAGTAAGCGATTTTGTCAGCGCCATCTTACACCTGCACCTGGATTGCTATTTACGGGGCGCAGATATCTTGTTGATCAATTGAGTTTAAATTCATTTGACCTCATCCTCTTTCTCTCACCTGAATGGTTCCGTATTTGTACGATGGTTAGCTGTCGGTATCGATCGTTGACGGATCACTACGAAGGGTGTTTGCCATTTTCGTTGTGTTTTCTAGGTGTTAATGTATCAAATTCATAGCTTATGACCAGCACTGATGATTTAGCATCCCCATGTCATTTAGGTAGTTTTCGGCATGTGTAAGAACGATAGCTTTAACTCAACTGTTCAACGATTTTTTTGACCGTGTTTATTGAATCAAGCTGGTACTTTTAGCCTAATCGTTTTCCGTGTTCGTTTCAACTACCAGGTAATTTTTGACGACGATCCCGCTCGTAAAAACAAATCTAACGCCGAACAGAAAGAAGAGGTGAATCAGGCGATGATTCGGTGAGTTGGTTGCCTGTTCATTTCGTGAAATTAGTATTTCCAGGTACTATTAGCCTTACGTTATCTGGTTTGCGTGTAGTTCTTCGTATCGTTTGATACGGAACACGTTGTAGTGTTAAATTCATGCCGTCTGCTCTCCCCCAAGTGATCGCATAATTTGGAACAAAGCGGTCGTTTATGCGCAATTTCTTTTTCAACACTTCCCTTATGTGATCTGTTGTTTCAGGTTTGTGATTAACGTTTGCGCCGTTGGTATTGGCATGATTTTCGCGTTATTTAAAATAGCCTCACTGCTTCTGAACCTGATGTGAGCCTGTGGCAAAAGGTCAAATACTGGCTGTGGCTACTTCAGATACTGCCAACTCGATTTGAGCAGCTTGAACATTTGTGACCCATATTGCTTCATTTAGTCCACCGATATGGCGCTTGAACTGTAGAATAATGCTGTTCGGTCTTCTGCTGCTCCGTTTTTAGTGGTATGGTGGATGAATCGGGCGATCATTTTGTGGCTTACTTTCTACCGACCGAGTCCACGAAACAATTACGAAGACTGGATGCTGAAAACCGCATACCCTACACAGAGGGCGCTGCCTATGAATATGAACTGGCGCGTGAATACAACTGGAACGTCAAGAACAAGACAATGGCCAATTATGAGGAAAATTACTTCTTTGTTTTTCGCAAAGATGGTCAGTTACACTCTGTTTGTTCTGCGAGTTCCATCCTTCGTTCCGTACAGGTTTTACGTCTTACCCACGTTTTTCTGCTTATGGCTTTTTCAAAATGTTCACCCTAAATGCTACTTCTAACGGTCGATTTTATGGTTCACTCGGTCAATTTCCGTTGGACGTTCAGAATTTATTTGGTTATCGATATCTTTGATAGTGAATCTAGTCTCACTGAGACGACACCCTTCCACGGTAAACCTTGGCAGCCTCACTTCTCGTCTGCTGCGCTTTGTGACTACATCACGGATCCCTCATGGAGGTTCATTCACAGGTGTCCACTGGTTTGCGTGGATTTGAATCTGAAAGTCTTATGTTTTCTGGTGGCCTCGGTTTTTGGACTAGAACCGACGATTCAAATTTCATCCACCCTATTATAGACGTGTGTCCAGGTACGTTTGGAATACAGCGAAGTGAACCACTTGATTCATTCGTTCCTAAATGGTTACGGGCTTTAACGAATGATGGTGGGAGTGCAAGAGCCCGATTGATGGCACGCTACCATTCAGGTTCACGAGGTATCCAATTCAGTAGGTGACGTTTACTAACTTTACTCGGCAGAACGTTCGGGGTCTCCAAACTTTATTACCACATCACCTAGCCACCTCGTGATTTGACCCAACTGTTAGTGGTATGGGTAAACAATGCACGGCGCGGTAAACACTTTGTGGGCACACGGAGTAACCATTCAAAATTCTACGGACTGCATTTTTATTACTGGATCAGTCGCTCAATTTCAGATGTCCCAGCTAGTGACCGCTCAGCATGCTTCCCCTGTTGGCATTGAAACCTCAGGGATACTACAAATCGTTAAGGGCTCTAACCGATCAAGCGAAGTGGTTCAATGCCCTCTGCGTTTCCGTCGTGGACACGGAGTAGACCACCGAGCAGTTACTCACTGGTGACATTATTTGGCTAGAAACTGTTGTGCATTTTGAGATAGCGACTGATTCGGGTCATGCTGCTGTCTGTGCACACTTCTTTCTGCACTTTGCTGAAAACTAGTGCATTCTAGAGGGGAGGCAATTAATGAACAGTCGAGAAAAACTATGGGAGGCGTTAATGAGTTGATATTGATAAACAAACTACCTATGGTAAATCAAACGAAAAATGCCAACGAACTGTAGTGGTTGTAAAGCTTCTCATGAGGCGGTCTATTGTAACGGACCCACGTAATTACGATGTGCATATGTTTCCAGTTAGTGGACCGTATAAGCAAATGTAACTCTTTTCTCTGTGACTAACTATGAGATTGATTATGGGGAACTCAAATACGAGTTGACTAAAAGCTTGCACAGAAACCTAAAGCATTACTTTGTCGGATGCTCAAGGAGTATAGAACAAGCCTTCTTATTTAAAAGTAATTGATTTTCTTCCTCTGAATCACAGTTTTGTCAGGAATCACTCTATGCTGGTTTGTTGGATGGGATGGGCATTTTGAAGAACGGTTCCACCATCCTGAACCAGGTCACACAGACGGAATAGTCATTTGCTGTGTTTCTGGCGTCTTTTCACTCGATGTCGTAGTGGCCACGAGGTTTGAATTATTGAAACGCGAATTCTCTCCAAATCTAGCATCTCCCGCCTTCTGTTTCCAGAGATGGTGATAAGAGATACGTTGATATCAGAACCTACAGCACCCTTTCAGAGGATGTGTAAATCTTGAGGTTAATGCTTTTTACTTGTTCTTCCTTCCTCTAAATCATCATCGTCATAGACAGCAGCACATCAGTGGTCCACACTAATGCTTAACTGCCACACAACCGTGGAAGAAAAACGCAGACCATGTACGGCAAAACAGGAGAGAATAGAAGAGGACGAGAGGGGAGCTAACTACTGAAAATAACTACTTCTATATCCAAACATTCAACATCAGGGTGCCTACACCTTGCAAACAAACAACCGAACTGCAAGTGAGAGTAAGACGTCATCAGCAATACAGCTTCCTTACGGATTTCGCTGCCCCGCGTCATTAACTGCATTCACTTCACAGACAACTCGGCCAAACAACGACAGCACTCACGCCACTGAACTCGATTAGCCGCCATCTCACCTAGAATCTCCAGCCACCGACTACTCTGTGAGTCGCGAGGGCCCCAGCCCGGGAGACGAACTCGATCTACACTGACCAACCCCTCGGTGAACGACTTCATTTCCCTACGCCACATCATTATCTTTCCACCTTGCACCTTACACCAGTCGGTCGTAGTGTCAGCGAACAGTGCTCGGCGTGGAAGACGACTAGCTGGCATCCTAAATGGAGACCCAACACCTACACAGCATCTAAGGAGACATTAGTGTTGTCTCCTTCTCGCTCGAGCCATACTTGCTTTGGTGGTGTTGGCCGCCGTAATCCACAGTAAACCAGATAAGTTCCAACCGTAAGGATTCCGATCTGTCATGTCTTATTGACCAAAGTTTTATTGTGATATCTTGGAGCATTGGCATACATCGAAAACCAACTGTCCTTGTTCTTTCAGACCTTTAAGCTGCCGTTAATTCAGTTACTCATGGCGTTTGCGGGAGCTCTCTGCTGCGCAGTGGAGTTACGGAGGAACACGTAAACCATTGTCGTTTTCTGTGCAATCAGATTGAGGGTACTTGAAATCTGCCTCGTTTCTTCATCACGATCATCCCATTTCTGTCCAACTTTCTAATAAACGACGTTTTAAAAGATGAGCTCTGTGGTTCCAGTTACCTCTGCGTGTTCCATTTCTTCGGTGTACGCAGACCCTAGTGAACAAAGTCTGTACTGAACGCTATCCACAGGGTTTCACTTTAAGATCAGGGTTCTTAATCCCACATTTTTTCAAACAGTCCGCTTGAGACTGTGGACCACTTTCAATGTTTGGATAGCACCATTTCTGTAGCTCATACTTTAGCTTATGAAAATACCAGGGATACGTTTTTTCTTTTCTGATTCGCGCCATCCGTGATTCTGATGAAATGTTCAGTTGTCGCTGCAAGGATGTTTATATTGTGCTTTCTGTGTGATTCTGTTTATTCGGGTGCTCTACATGTTTGTGACGAAGGTGTCAGCAGGCTTCCTGTGGTTCATCATCATCTATGTCAATTACCGCACATCAGTTAGGCTGTTGAATGAACAGCTGTTCGTCTGCGTGCTATCACTTAGTCAAGCATTACAACCACACATCCTACAGTGTTTTGTATGGCAGCTAAGAGTTTACTGCGCTGGGACGAACCACAGGAAGAAACCACAGGGTGGTCGGGCAGTAACATAGTGACGAAGTCTAAAGATCCATGAGTGAATTTGAGGGGTGTTGCATGCGATATTGTGGATCACGTGGCTTCTCAAATCACTGGTTAGAAACGCAATCTGCCGTGTCAGCTTATCGCAGCAAATGACTGGGCTGCATACACAGCATTTTTAGTTCAATTTGACCTTATACTGCTTCTTTCTCATGTTAACTTCGTTTTCCAGGTTATTCCTCATCATTGTTTCGGTGTGCAGTGACCCGAGTCATCTACTTAGGCTCAAGGGTGGTTTGAGAGACTGTAATTCTGACCACGAAGTTAGCGTAGCAGGATGAGCCATGGCTCGTTAACGGTTGTTCTTGTTTGTATTATCAATACCCGAGGTTAATGTGTTAACCGCAGAGGCATCAGTCTTATTTTAACAGCGTCTTAGTTACTTACGTGCTGATATTTTGTTGACTTACTGACATAATTGGAACACCGTTCTGTGAAGAACGAGACTGTACGTTTACGGGTGCACTACTAATCATTCCACCCTGTGGCTACTACTGAATCATTGGCGGTCATGCACAACCTCCGCTCTGGGTATTTCTAACCCCCGAATAGTGCTTTGATTCGGTTCTCCATAACATTTCCTTGAATTGTCTTCCTCGCAGTAAAATTCCAGGTAAGTGTTTAGTTCTGCTAAGTTCCTTATGTGCTCACACCATAAACGGGGTAAAGGCCTTTGTGCAACTCACTTGAGTATTTGTCGCTTCGAACAATGTTTGCTCAGGATGCCTAGTTGTTTTCTTCCCGTTCGTTTTTGTCGCGCACAACATTTTCAGATGTGTCCTTTGTGTCTGTTATAGTCTCGGTGTGCGGTTTCTTCCTGGTGGTAGTATGTAGTATGTGTATACGGATGAAATCATTATCCTCATCTTCTTTGGGAACGTTATTGGAAGTAGCTATACGGTTCATTATGAAGGGGTATGCTCCGACGAAACTGTTCGGTTGCAATGACGTTGGATCTTCTTCGCATCTGTGAACTTTACGAACTACCGTTGCTGTGTTCCACCTGGCTCTGAATTTGCTAACTACCGCCGGGGCCTTAACTGCAATCTTTCGAAAAGCTTACGCAAGAACCGTAAACACCACGTGACCGAACTTTTGGAGCTAGCCTTTTCTTTTGGAATTGACGGGGTGCCATTTTTCTAAGTCGTAATTTTGTTTGTCTTCTAACTCATGTAAGTAGGGTATGTTCGAAGAAGGTAGTTCACTTATTGCTAGCCGGCCGCGCCGAATCAATAGATATGCTGAACAATTTGGGGAATAGTTCAGATGGTCTCACTCGGGCCATAATGGTGGTGGTAATTTATTGTGTTCCGAACGGTTCATGCCTACGCTACGACGTGGTCATGAAGTATGGAAACCCCGACTATTCCGTTGGGCGAAGTGTTGCTTGTCCGCCTAAGGGCCCCGTGGTTACTCAACTAGCAGGTTAACCACTATCCGGGCTGCCTATGTGCTCTGGTCAATGTAGTGCTGGCCTTCACAAGGCTTCTAGTTCTGATTAGTTTTTTCCCCGTTTCGTGATATTTGTGTACGGTATTCAACTCTGTTGCGGCGAGCAGCTGCCCGGATCACTGTACTCTTCTGCCGCATTCATGGTTGCTGTGATTGAATGGAATAGAATTACAAAGACGTTTGAACCGTGCAGAATACTTCGATTGAGGAACTAGGCTTCGTATATCCAAATTGGCAATTCAAAACATGTCTTCTACTTCCATCTTGTTTGTTACGGGCAATCCACTTGGGACGGTGAATTGTTATAGCTTCATTTGCACAATCTCATAGGTATTCCATTTTGTGGAGGAAGTATCAGCGGACATAACGAAGGGACGTTTTCATTTTCGTTGATCTTCACCACTTGAAAAAATGTACGGATTACATTGAATTCAATGGTCTGCATGTGTCCGAACGGTTCCAATATTGCCTAAGTATTTTTTACGATTATACTGATCACTTTGACGACGAACGAGATTTACGTCAAGGTACCATGCGGTCAAGCTCAGGGCTGCGTTTACATGTAGTTTTGTTTACAACCAATCGGAATCGTCTGTTTTTGGAACAAACATCTATGCCTTTCATGGTTGTTCGCGGACTAGAAATGGTCACCTACTTGTTCCACTCAGTATAGTGAGGTTTTCGCCGACTCATGCCTGTTATCCTTTCAACTATTGCTTCCCGTCAGTTGTCATGGGTGATAGCACTCCTAGTAATCAACCCCGTCCACCACGACTACTTACTTTTTATTTGGTCTCTGTATCGTTTATGTTTATTTTTCGATGTACCTGCCGATTATCTGCTGACTGAAATATCTAACCGCACTCCCTCTATTTAATTTACTATTGTATTTCATTTTTGATGAACACAACTGTGCTGTCTATTGCTGTTTATTATTTATCAGCATGCTTGTTCACTCTTGCCGTAACCAGGTGTTTACTACAACGAACTGGAGACACGGGTCCGCTTGAGCAAGCGACGTAAGTTGACCCAATCAGGTTCATTCGTGACCGGTGGAGGCGGCGGTGTTCCATCAGCGCCTAAAACGCGCCTGATCGTGCACCATCGCGATTTCACTGACGACGAATTGAAGGCACAGACTGATCGACTGTACATGTTGGAGCACGACATCGAGGGAGACGATGAAGACGAGGATGCAGACGAGGGAGATGAAGAAGGTGATGAGGCCGACAGAGGGGGTGAAGAGGGTGAAGATGATGTAGCCGCCGACCAAACATCGACGGATTCTGGTGGTGATAAACCACAAACTTCAGCTGTTAAGCAGCCAGGTAAGAAAATACGTAAAACAATCGCAACACAGGTTTCACCATATCGTTCGCTGTGATATTCAGGCACCACTCTGATATGTATTGATCCCCGGTTATTTGTTGGTTTTTATTCGTTTCTAACTCAGAGGAGTCCTGGTCTTTATCCCCCAGATTCAAACAGTGGATAGGACGAAAATGTGCTGTTACCGGCCGCTCCCCCATTTACCTATTCTGACTTAGCCGTGAGATCCTTAGGTTCATTTCCAAATGTTTTACAACTTCTAGAACAGACTGTTAGGAGGCGCATCTCCTAATGAAACTGCCAAGACGCATCATGTCACTTCGATCAACCGGCCTAATTCAGATGGTGTGGTCGTGGGCGGTGGCATGGTTCCACTCAGCGAGTTAGATTGCAGCCGTGTGATCGAGCGCTGGTGCATCACCTGGACTGTTTTCTCACGTTGCTTTCTGATGCCCCCATGTAACGTGATTTGTTCTGGCGCCGTGACTGCCTTATAGGACCGTTTCATTTGATTCGCTCTGTGTCTATGGGCAATTTAGGGTAATCCTTTTGTCCTACAGATTTGGAGTCTCTGTGGCCCAGTATTGTCTTGTTCTTCCACTAAACAGCATTGTTCCGTCTCTTTTCATTTTCCGGTTTTGAGTCAAGCGTCTGAGTGCGTAATCAAGGCGACGATCCAACACGGACAGCTAGCCGTATTATACACCCAGATCGGTTGGCAGGACTATGCTGGATTTCGCACATTTACGTTAGTATTACGTTGTAGAATAATGATTGGTAACTTACAACCCTCAGTTAACGTTCTGATTTTGAATGATCACCAATCCTATTGGTTGTGGTAACTAGCTGTTCAGGTAATGACCCGTGTGCCAACTTAGTCTAGAATGCAGTCTTAAAAATTCGGAACTGACTGATGTCAACCGTTGTTTGACTCTAATCTGAGAAGCACTTTAGTTAATGACTTTGTAGCATAAAGCACCGGAGATCTTGTTCACAAGCACTGGGTTTTCGGAATGTTCTTGAAGTTGCTAGATAAGAGGACATTCGCTGTAGCGGATTGCGCACTACGTTAGGAAGACAGCCACTTGAAACATTTGAGGCCTAGTTAACGGTAAATTTGGTTAACTGGAAGCTGTCCTCACGTCAGTTAACGTTGTTACCTCCTTCGTGCAGAGGGCATCCGTCACTGGCGTATCTTCGTAAGTTGAAGTTTTGGTTGCTGAAGGGAACGCGTGAACACTGTTCAACTCTCGAGGTTTAATTTGATTTTCATGCATTGGGTGGCAACAACGTGTAAGCGCTGTGGGGTTAGGAGGCGGGCATTTGGCACCAAAGGTTAAGCAGGTTCATTCTCTCTGTCCCCAAGAAGCTTGATTCCTGTACTATGAGTGCCAGCTAATCGTCCACCATGTCGAATACCCTTTTGGTTGTGCCGTTAATTGGCTTAAGGTGCGATGTATGCAGATGATGACCCGGTGTAGATAGCCCTCGGGTTGTCAGTAAGTAAATTCATGCAGGTTGTGATTTCCAGAGTTAACGGCGATGGCGTTTAATCAGTCCAATGGCGTGGATGTAGTCGTTGCCTAGCTAAGTTGCCACTAAACTGAGGACAATTGGTACAACGAGGCAATGGAAACCGCATGAACGATGGCTTACCTGCATTTGCAACTTGGTTGATTATTTCTAAGGTATAGTGGGCACCTTGATGTTGATTATTTGGGAATGGGCGCAGGATGTTTTCATTTTGTCAAGAAGCGTCGGTCACTTTTGAGGCCCTGTCTCCGTCGTGTTTGTGAGGTTACATGTAATAACTATTGGTATCCAAAGACTCATCTCAGTGTGTCCAACGACTTCTGTGAACCTGTAACATGAGCAGTCCTAGTAACGAGGTCGTTATTACAGCTCACAAGGTGTCTGTTATGTTTCTGTCATGAGATGATCAAGAAATGTAGTCGCTCATCACAAACGATTTTGCGTTATCTATTCGGACTTAATACTTTGGTCATACGTGGAGTGTGTGGGCCCCTTATACCGTCTTCATAGATGTAATCGCTAGATTTCTTACCCATGTCTTGAGTGAGGTCTCCATGAGAGAGTTGCCGATCTTTTTCGGTTTATTAATATCTAAACCCTGCCGACATGAGTAAATCGTTAACTTATCTGATAGTGACTTTTTGACCTTGTCATGGATAGCAATATGTCTGTGTTTTACCAATTTGGAACTAAGTTGGAAGGGGATGAAACCTGTTCCTTTATGAGATAATGAATTCATGGGGGTTGACTGGTTTGTATACCTCCGGGAGGCTGTATCAGCGGCGGTGGAGGTGTAGAAAATGAAGTGGAAGCGCATATCTCTAAGGCTAGGGTGATATTTATTCATCTGGAGGACATTTGGCGAAACTTGGCCGTTCAGAGCAGAAGACGTGGACCGTCTTCGGTTATTTGACCGCCGATCTCTGCGTTCAATTGCTCGTATCAGGTGACGCCAGCGAGTAAGTAACGAAGGGCCTAGGAAGCGGCATTTGGCACTGACTGTCAAACGAGTTCTTTTGTTCACTTCTTACATTTGCACAGGCTGAGATGGTTGGGTCATACATTAAGGATGCCAGCTAGTCGCCTGCCACACGGAGCACTGTTTGCCGACGCTGCGACTGAATTGTGGAAGGTGCCAGGTGGACAGATGTTGGTCTGGCGTAGAGAAGTGAAATCGTTCACGAAGAAGTTGGCCACTGTAGATGGGGTTCGTCTTCCTCTGGCTAGGGACCTCACGACTCACAGAGCCGATGGTTGGAGACGTTAGTTGAGATGGTGGCTAACCGAGCTCAGTGGCATGTTGTTTGGCCGAGTTATCTGTAAAGTGAGTACATTTAATTGCACGGGGCAATGAAAACCATAGAGAATCTATCTAGCTGATGACGCCTTATTTTCACTTACAGCTCGGTTGTTTGTTTGCTTGCAAGGTGTAGGCAACTTGATGTTGAATGTTTGAATGTAGACGTAGTTATTTTCAGTAGTTAGGTCATTCCCCGTCCCCTTTTTGTCGTTCTCTCTTACTCTACAGGGTTTGATCTTTTCTTCATGATTGCATAGTAGTTAAGCATCACCGATGTATTGCTGTCTATGGCGATGATGATGAACCGAACGCCGTTCGTAGTTGATCACAGCATTTTAATTCTGCCAGATTTTTAACCATCTTCTTTTAAAATGATTCTCGCCAAAGCTCGACAGTATTGGATAACCTTACTAGGATCTTGCTTACATTCTAGCCCACGTTCTCATGGGGCAGCCGCGTTACTCACTGTACCATTGATTCCACCTGAAACGTCACCGAATTATGATATCTGAGCGCTCAGCCACTTTTGCTTGTGAGTTATGTTCAGGTCACGCGATCGCATCGAGAGGGTTCACAGTAAATGTCCTGTTAACCTCAGACGATGACCCCAAAATTAGCATCCCTTATCGAGCAATCTACGTTAGAACGTATGCACGTTGAGAACAAACAACCACATTGCAAGGGAAAGCTGAATAGTGTCTACAAGACGCAGAAGTAACTCATACGGTTCAATTTTCATGCCATCAAACTCAGCTGTTCGTCAGCTTTCTTTATATCAATCCACAGAATCTGTGATTCACGAGTTTTCTACTCTGCCAAATGAACACGACCTACATAACATGTAAGCTGGTAGCTGCTCCTGATTACCAAGCTCTCGACACGTTTTGTCTCTTGATTTACTAACTTTGATGTCGAAACCAAATCGACTTAACTACTCCACCTGCTTGAGTGTCCAGTTTTCATTTTAGTAGGTCTGGTAATATTGAGCCTGATCGTTGTAGTCATGAAGATTCCCGATGTTGACTTGGAAGTGGTTATTGATCCCTTTATGTCGATGTTTCGTACGAACGGTAAGTACCGTTGTTGAATACACAAGTATGGTGTTCGGGAATAACTAGGAGCCTTGTAGATCCTAGTGGAAGTGGTGTTATGGTTTTTGTGGCAGATGGGCTGTAGTTTAACGCGCTACGAACATGTGTTAATTTGGATTAAACTGAGGGTTAGGTCATTCTTAATACTCGGTTAGCCAGTCATCTTGTCAGTATTTCGTCAATTGTTGACATGCTGTATCTTCTATGCATGTGGGTACACGGAATAATTTTTTATAAATCATGATTGTTCCTTAAGAATGTCGTTTTTCGAAGTTTTTCAATCGAATCTCAACAACGCAACATGCTCATTCAACAGTATGATCTGATTCTCTACCATTTATCTTCACATCATTGCAGATGATTACTGTGGACTAGTTAGTGTAGGCTTTCCGACATTATCTTTTCATCTACAGACTATGCAGTTCAAAATCCTATCTTCCAAGTATGCATTCTTTATGTTCAGATAACACTGACGACAAAACGATCTGGGATAGCGAGGACGAATTGAGTGCTGATGAAGATGTTGATGATGAACCATCGTCACCACCACAAGTGACAGTTGGCGCAAACAAACTGACTCATTCCACTTCCCAACGAGCCCCATCAGCACGTACTTCCCAGGTATTTCAATCCGATGATGAGGATGAAGACGACAGTGATTTAAGCGACTAACGTCGTACATGCTGGTCTGTCTTATGTGCATCATGTTGTATTCCATTGTTCGTCCTTTTTTTGTTTATTACAGTTTTTTCTCGTTTCTTATCACTTTTCATTTCAATGACCAGCTGAATACCATTCAACACACAGTTTGTTGTCATACGCCGAGTATCTTGTGGTTCGCAACGTATGCTTTTGTTCACACCAAGTGAACCCTCTTACACTTGTCCATTCAGGTTAATCCTGAATGGTGATAAATGAGATTGGTTCGTCCATTCGTCCCACAAATGCGTAGTCATGGTTGCGGAGGTGGTTACAGTGTTTCATTTGTTAACACCATAGTAGCGGGTTCAATCCTTAAGTTTGCTACGCCCCTTTTACTTGATAACTGAACGAAACTCGTCGTCGGTCGCAAACAGTGACCACTAGAAGCAACAGCAGCAACTGGACATGACGGCCACAGTGAAGCTATGTTAACGAGTCAGTCGTGTGACCTGTGTGCAAAGTCTGTGTAACAATCGGAGGTACCGGGCTCTGCCTTAACCGCTCTGTTGCTAGTGGTAAGTTGGTCATCGAGCTCAATTGCCACTTAGGGGTGTTGTTAACCACTGTCGTAACCTCTGGTCTGTCCTACCAATGTGCTTGTCACCGCAACTGCAAGCTAACTAGTAACTTAAATGATATATCTGTGGGACCGCGGTCGGAAACATGGAAAACGATGTTACGAGTGGAAAACAACACTCGCAAATCAGCAGCGTGGTAGATCGTAACTTAGGGCCTACATCAAATGCTATGTGATCATCTTTGAAAATCAAGGTCAGCCAAATTGGTTTCTTGGATTCAATTTTAGTCCGAATTTAAGTCATCTGTGGCTTACAATGAATTTTGACAAACTTCTCTGAATAACCATTGATCACTGGAACGCTCTTCAAAAATTCTTTCCTGTTGACACTGCCAACGAAACGTGTTTCTCTGACCCTATGGAACTGGGTCATACTAAGCCACGTTTGTAAACCATTGGAGCAAACGTAAGAAATCGAAGGTGCTGGCCACCCCATTTTGCTTTTCGATACACCGCGTGTTGTATCTTCATGCTTGCTGATCGGAATGTCCAAAAACCGTAAGCTTCCCTGAATTTCTTCTTCACAAGAAACTTAAATTTAAGCGAGATGAACTAAGTAGTCTGTTAAGTTAGTAGATATGAAAGTCGCCCATGAAAACGAACTGAATAAATTATTTATATCGCTGATGAATAAGCGTGAGACTGTAGTCTTCATCTCTGAATGCAAAGTGGTTTTGGATTTTCCGCTCTCAGGCTCCCATCAAAGTTACAATAGCTCCGGGAACTGTATGCACGCATATACTGACTAAATATTTTCTTACCTCTTAAGTTCCATAATGTTAATACCTGGGTCCTAATGAATGAGGTGGCCGTTTCCCGAAGGCTGCATGCACAAACAGACCTAGTTCCCATTTATGTGTAGTTATGGGACTGGTCACATTTGCGCAATATCTTGACAAGTTTTTTTTAAGAAAACACTTCCCCACTCAGAAGGACTGTTCAAGCTGGATCCTTTCTGCGTATGCTATCAACGTCTTAGGGGAGGTCTTATCTTGAATTATAAACTGTTACGTCAGACACCACACCTTTGATTGCACATTCTTACGTTTAGTCCTCATCATTTTGGCATTTTGTTGATACTTCAACATCAGATGAATCGCCTGAGATGCAAAACAACCTGCTTTCAGTTTCAGTATGTATCCGATGTCTAACACGTGACGAACATACCATTGGTAGAGTAACGTGATCATTTGAGCAACCTTTAAGTGATATGAGGCCTATAACACCAGTGTTAACTAGTCACTGTTTGTTGAAATGCGCTTTTTCATGCTTATTTACCATGTCTTCGTTATACTGCTCTTCTTGTGTTCCGATTACACCTAGCTCTATTACCATTCATACTGCAATAAACTTCGTCGTCTCGAAAATGTTTGTTTTTCGTGTTCTTTGATTTTTTGGTGTTTGTATGTCGTCCAACACGGAGTAGAGTGTACATAAGCACTATGAGCATTTTGTAACCTAAAAATTTCCGATAAACGCTCGTGAAGCAATTTATCACGATGATGTCAGAACCGCACTAGTGCTGTGTGACGTGTACAAGATAGTCGGTCGATACGCTGTGACGGTTGGGCATGATGTTAGCACTGGGTTGCAGAATCAACCAGTTATTCGTATCGACAACGCCCATTAGTTTTTTCGTATTATGTCACGAAACCGGGTGGCGTTGTTGAGCATTCTTTCCTTTCTATTCAGTCATGGACACCGTGAGCCCGACCAGACGGTAACGTGTTCGGAGCCGCCGCTCATTTCCACTAGCGAAGAATTTTCTGGAAGAAAAATAACTGAAAATGGATAAAAATGGGAATGTCGTCACTCTACTTCACTCGGGTTAAAAAATGTCCCTACGTAGGCCAGATCGAAGTTGCTTGGCTCTCTCCCTTAATGAGGTCAACATTTTGTTCGGCTTCGTCACAAACCTATTATACCACTCAAGTACCGAAGAATGTTGAAAATCCTTGCTCATAGAAATAATGAAAGCCTTCCTAACGTGTACTGCCGCTGTGGACAACTCTAGTCATTCGGACTAGCAAATTCACTTGATCACGCCCTCAGGCGGTAATCTGCGTTGGTTCAAGAAAGCACTTTTTAGGTGACACTTTAGAGGAACAAAATCTGTCATGTCGCTCTCATTATTTTTACTCCTAATTTTCTGCGTCCCATCACGCTATCATATATTGCTTACGGTATTCCTGACACGCTCTTTCATTGCTGACATGCATTTGTGAGTCCATTATTACAGCTGATTACCTTAATAAGTTTACACTCTTTCCCTGGAATGCACAGATTTCTGTTACGGTTGTTGTCGGGTGTCCTTAATTTATTCTTCGTAATTGTGAACTTTAACTGAACCAAGAACAGTACCTTACAAATGTTCCTGACTTGTCACTGAGCTTGATTAATCAATTATTGGTTCTAAATATGTGTATATTTTGAACATTTCCTCCTCATTGTCTTCGGATTCACACCAATCCGAACTTCGTAGCTTAGTTCTTTCGGAGACATGTGGGCTAAACCTATCAGACTTGTGAATATTGGTTCATCTTTGATCAGGAAAAGACAGTGTTCTGCTATATTTGCATGGATCAGCAAGATCACCTGATAAATCCGTACTGACTCCGATGCGATCTCCCGCTTGGTGTACTCTGTAACATGCCGAGGCACCGTACTTGTGAATGACAGCAGCCTATCGTTTAACTATGCGGATCGCTTCGCGAGATCTTACATCAAGGGTGGTATATTTAGCAACACTGTTGGGCATTTTCTCTAAATCTTACGTTGATTGTCTGCCTTAGTTGGTAGAATTAAAAATACAATTGGACATAGTGTTGCAAACGATTGGTCGTTCAGCTGAAGAATTGTGCGAGATCAAATCCGTCACGATTGGTCGAGATAGTCACCGGCCAACTCATCATGACGTTGGCACTGCAGCTGAAATACCAGTGGCCACATATACCAACCCGTTAGGCTCATTGAACGAAGAGTTTTCCAACCCTTCGACTCAAGAGTTTCAAGTGTTCTAGATTGTTGTTCAAAAGTCTTCAAGAGATGAGCGAGTGACGCGACTGGAAAGAAGAGACAATATCGGTGGCGTTGAATATCCCATGTATTTCACTTTGGAATAATCATACATCTCTGTAAACAATTTTGGGTTGCGTTTACATTTGTCGCCTCTTGTCAAAGTGGTTTAAAATGAGGTCGTGTCGATCCTTTCGGTTGTATGGTTGTGAGGAAGAGCACGCACTTCGGGATCAATAAATTATGCGGCAAATATCCCCAGGCTTATTGTTAGTGGAACAGCGAGATACGGTACCCAGGTTGTCGTGAGTACCACTTCACACCGTAGAAGAATGAGGCTTTCTCAAGTTTCGTCTTCAGTTTGAAGGGATTGGGCGTCATCACACGGGAGGAGCTTCTGTTCGTCAATCGGGTAATATGTAATGCAGCATTCAGGGACCTGATCGCCCGAAGGGTAGCTGAAAGCCCAGCTTGTAGTTGATAGGTTTTCAAGTTTCTTGCCATTGATGTGTCCGCATGATGCATCATCGGCTTTTCCACACGCGTTGGGTGTCTGTCGGTCGATCGATAACCATTTGGATTGGCCATCTTATCGACCGTGTGGACTAATACACATGTTCCTTGTTCACACATTGTGCACTGCCTTACGTTCAACTGACTGCTCTGCGCCTGCTTATGTTGTTATCGTTACAATAAACCGTTTTATCATTCTGTTAAGTGGCATACGTAACAACTACCCTCTATCCGGAACCGGCACTGGTGACATGACTCCGGCCTCTTGATTCCATACCTGAAGTACTTACAGGTGTCCTGCGTAATCTGACTGAAAATGAACGCTCTTGTTAGTTAGCGTGATCCGGATGTTGTTTTCGTTGTGGTGGGATCAATTCAAACAGTGAAGTTTGCTTACCAACCTAGTTGTTTTCGCAGGGCTTATCGAATTTCTCTTCGTAAGGGAATGCACATATTATTCTATCCCCGCGTTGGTCCATTCACGGAATTTACCATGTTCTGTGATGGTGCATCTGAGGCGCTGAGTGTTATTGTCACAATTTAACTGAGAATGCGCCTCATGGCGGTAGCACCCTTTCATAGTCTTTTGGGTGGTCCGCCGAATATATTGAGCGTCGTCTGTGACCACTCGCCGAACAAATTTCTCATCATGACGAATTCAACATCATGGAGTCTGTGTCATACACAACAGCACAGTGCAGCCAATAAGCAGTCAGATTTTTTTATTCGGTTGCCACTGAGGCAGTTTGCACGAGATCCGATACATATCAGGATTAGCTAACCGCGGGCTTAGCTCACTTTCGTATTTAGATGGTTGGCTATCTTTGTGCTTGACGCAGCTGGCAGTTAACCACCTGAGTCCAGTGACTGTTGTTGTCGTTGTTTGTTGACAACAGCCTAATGCTCGGGCTCAGACTTGAGGTCGGAACCGGTTAGGTGCATGACATTGTGGCCATTATGTGGAACCGCAGAGCAAGGTGCAGTAGACGTAATCTCAAGGTACTCTGAAAAGTTTCGCAGATCGAATACCTAACTCTCCCGCCTTGAACCTTCGAATGCATTCGTCCACGTTTCTTCCGCAGCCGGAACAATAAACAGATCAACCCAGCTGATGCCCGATATTCACTCCGTACAATTTCGGCTGACACAGTTACTACCTGCTTTCCAAAATCCGTCTTTATCACAATTTTAAGAATGGGTTTAGTCTGTGAATAAGGTCACTCGAACCGATTGATGGAATGGCTATACTTAACTGCACTAGTCGGTACCCCCATGTACCTATTTTATCTGAGTTTTGCTAACACATGAGTCACGTGACCTTGAAATGCAGCTCACTTATCAAGTTGACTTGTGATCTAACCATCGGCACATATATTTGGGCAAGGATTAATCTGTGAGTCTAAAACTGTTCAGTTATTAAATAAGTACAGATGACTGACTAATTTGCACATCGCAGAACCATATTACACTTATCTCACAGGCTTCTGAATACTTTTATCTCGTAGTTCACAGATAATTCACTTTCCCTGTATGAGTTCATTGGTGGACTTTATATCGGTAACGAATCTTATTTCTTTATATCTAGCAGACATTTTGGTGATTATTACTGCACTTAGTGAATACCGAGTTGATGTTTGCATCAGATACCTTGACAAATCCTGTTGGCTGATTTTAAGCCGGTCTTACCGCGCTTCGAATCCACCGATTCGCTAAGCAAGTCTTCAAGTATGTTCTCGAATGGCGTTGATATCGGCCTGATTGTGGCCGCTATGATCAACCTTCGTGGGTTGGTCGCCCTGTAACGGGGATTACTTTTTGCTCTGATGGCCTGTGGATCCTCCTAATATCCTCATCTACGTATGCACTTGTTTATTGTGGATTTAACGTAATGCGTATCACCCCGATCAGGTTATGAATTGCTTTTCTTCGGGGAACTTGTTATGAATTAAGATGCATTAATCTCTCTCTCATGTCACGTGGCATGCCACTCAGTCGTAGATACCTTGACTTGCTTACAGCACTGTGTCACATTTTTGCGAGTGTTATGTCAGTGTGTGCACGTATATTAAGCAATCTAACATATGTTTGTGATAAATTTCTCAGTTTCTCCACGATGTCTGCTATCGGAATTGACCTTGGGACAACGTACTGTTGTATGGCTATCCATGAGAACGGAAGTACAAGGGTGATACTTAATGAGATCGACAAGCGAGTAACCCCTAGTGTTGTGGCATTCACGGATGAAGCAATAGTTTTTGGCGACGAAGCCAAGGAGCAGGCATCCTTGAGTCCAGAGAATACTATTTACGATGCGAAACGCCTTATTGGTCGTCGCTTCAACGACCCAACTCTAATAAAAGATCGTCGAATTTGGCCCTTCCAGTTGGTGGACGTTCAGGGCAAGCCAAGGGTACGAGTGCGTTATGCCAGCAAGGTGAAGTTATTATGTGCTGAAGAAATTCTCTCACTCCTAATCGCTCATTTGAAGACATCGGCAGAGAGCTATATTAATAAGGAAATTAAACAAGCGGTGATAACGGTGCCAGCGAATTTTGATCTCACTCAACGTGAGGCCACCAGAGACGCAGCAAAACTTGCTGGACTGGATATAGTATATTTACTTAATGAGCCCACGGCGGCTGTGTTGGCCTATGCACTTGAACTCTCGATTACGGAAGATAGAAATTTGTTGGTTTTCGATTTAGGTGGAGGAACAGTGGATGTGTCTGTGATGCAAGTCAAAAAAACTTCGTTCGTCATCAGATCTACGGCTGGTGATACACACCTTGGTGGACAGGACTTTGACGAGCGTTTGTTGTTGTATTTTTTAGGTGAAATCTTGAAAAACCATGGGGTTGATCTTTCTGGAAACAAAAGTGCTCTTCAACGTCTGAAAATTGAATGCGAGATTGTGAAAAGGCGGCTGAGTTCAGCGGAAGTGGCAGAGATGAGACTGGATGAGTTGTCTCCTGGACTCAGCTTTCAGACAACAATAAAGCGTGCCCAGTTCGAAGACATGAACAAAGATTTGTTTGAGAAAGCCCTGATTCCAGTTAAAACCGCTCTAGAGTATGCGCAACTGACGGTTACTGATATCCATCATATCATTCTTGTTGGAGGTTCGACGAGAATCCCGGCTATGCAACAGATGTTACAAGAATTTTTCAACTTGAAACCATTAAACAAACAAGTGAACCCTGATGAAGTGGTGGCTTGTGGCGCAGCCATCTATGCAGCAATGATGACTGCTAATGGTCCTGAAGGAGCGATAGAGTTCACTGATGTTACTTCTTTGTCTCTTGGGTTGAAGAAACATGACGGGAGTATGGAGGTCTTGATCAAGCGAAATTCGTCACTTCCAATAACAGTCACACGATCAGACTTTACAACAGTTTACCCGGGTGACACACAAGCCGACTTCGAACTATATGAAGGTGAGGACAAATTGGCGGTTAATAACCGTTTGTTAGATCAATTTACGATTACAAATTTAACGAAAAATCGCTTCAATCTTGTGCAATTTGAAGTCACCTTCTCCATCGATCGTAACGGGATTCTGTCGGTGATCGCCGCTGAGAAAGATAAGGAAAACAGATACAAGCTTACAGTCGGTCGAACCAGTGGGACATTATCTACCGCCGAACGTAATGAAATACGAGCACGTATGAAGTCGTTTTATGCTGATGAGAAGGCCAGGTATGCTCAAGACGAACAACGAGAGGCTTTGCTGTCTTACGCAATTGCAATTAAAACCAAGGTTCAGCAAGAGTATGGCGACGGTGAATGCAATTTGAATTCTGAACAGAAGCAACTGATAGTGGACCAGTGCGATGAGATTATCCGGTGGGTAAAAGGGGGCCTTGATCACGCGATCGCAGGCTACTGTCAGAAGAAAAACGAACTAGAGAATTTGATCATCGGCAGCGGATTATGATGGGCTGTTAGCGCAATCAGCTGAAGACTGAGCATAGGATTTATAAACACTTGATTAGATTTGACGTACAATGAATGTAATAATACAACATGCAATTCAAATGCGCTTGAACCATATCCGTATCTCAGTGACTGCTTATTTTGACCGTTTGATTTTGTTGGTCTCTCCAGTTGGCTGGGATTCTAAACGAGTCCTAGAGGTAACCTAAACTGCTCTCTGTGAGAAAGATGTTGGTAACCGAAAATTGATATGATACATTCAGCTTAAGAAGATGACAACGTTTAGGGTTCCACGTGTAATTATCCAAGTTTGAAATTACCGTGGAACTTTAACACATCCATGTCACTTCTGTATCACAGCAAGTACAACATCGATTCGGAATTCTGTCTGACTGGTTGACAACTTTGGCAGACTTCCTGCGCCCAGACACAAACGTCCATTCCAGCTGGCTGATACAACGTTAGGTGCCATTGGACCTACACTGAGACATGCTAACTCTCACGTGTGCTCACTGTTTGCGCACTTTCTGCAAACTGCTGTATCCCCATTCGGATGAATACCAGACAGACCGAAGAGTGTCACGTGACATGAGCGTGCACAAATCTACAGAACGAGAACTTGATTAGGGCAAATTTTTTCCAGTGATATTGGTACTTGTTGACTTGTTAAGGACACGTTAGCCTGCGTTCTGCGTCTTACTCGGTATGCTTACGATAAACATGTGTCCCGTGGGGAGTAAGTCATAAGAAACATCCTCTGTTGCCTGTTCAATCTGCCTCCAATTAAGATTTAGACTTCCTCATCAAGCACTAGTCGGCGACAATGTTTGTTTGGCCTGTAATCTTTTCTCAGAATTTTTACCGGTAACGATCTTCAAATTCTCTCGGATAGAGCAAGATCATATACGCAGTGCGTTCACGTTGCCTAGTGCACTGAGTGAGAGAACTAATCAAGTCAAGCTTGACGAGTGGATGAATGACTTTTCCAAACGTTTCCGACCTACAATCTTCTTTGTTTCATAATAGCGATGTTGTTAGTCGCCTAGGTTTCTAAACACAAAGTCATCGTACAGTTTACTCAGCAAACATTGCGTGAACTCTGCAGTTGTGAGGGTTAAAACTTGATACATTTACTAAAATCCATGCATCTTTGAAGGTGAGTAGGGTGGTCGGATGTAGTGCAACCATTTGAGTTCACCACCGGAAAACCCACCAGTTCTTGAGTCCATGTTTCTCTTCGCGGCAAATGAAATCCATCTGCGGCGGGAAGAATTGAGTCATTCCGTAATACTGTCACATAGCCTGTGCGATATTTCCATGAGGTCTGGTTGCAAACGGCAAATTCACTGCTCGTTGATTACGACAGACTAATGGCTTAGCAAATTTCCGCGTACAACATTCCAAATTCCGCCACTCGGAGAAGCATCGTGCTGGAGATGACAACAAAGAAACTTCTGAAGGACACTGACGTGACAGTCAGGGGAAACAATGAACAATCACCAATCGATACGAATTGAATATCCCTCACAGCTGATCGGTGGTTTTCAACTCCCATGGACTTTTGGCTAGCCGTTTTCGAAAAAGAGCACTACATTCGAGGTGTCCTCCTGCTAGAGACCACCAGTAGTGCATATCCTTTTCATGACTGTGGTTTTAAACCCAATGTACTTTCATGAGGCAACCGTGTCGAACATCGTGCTAATGTCTACATGCTAGGCACGACTAAAGTATTGTATACGAATACGCAACCACATTTTTGGTGACAAGCACGCATATGATTGACGTGTGAACGTAATACTGCTTTTTAGGACAGACTGATTGAAAAGCCGATACAAATTAAACATATTCTAATAGTTGCATTTAGTGCTCGGTTCATGTTGATCAAAAATTCCGTACTGTTCGGCCGTAATCGGCGTTTATCCAAAATCTGACTCACCAGTTACCCACAATTGTTTCAATATTGTGCACAAGCTGCGTTGTTAGAAAGAAGTTAGTTTTACTAGTCTTGCTTATTGAGCGTATTACAGTGCGTGGAATATCCATATGAATACTGGGTTTTGTACCGTCCCAGACTTCATATTATGAAGGTCATTTGCCTTTTTCCTGAAAAAATATGTAAAATTGTACAGCACATTATTTGGATTGAATGATTCATACTAATAAAAAAATTTAAACTATATAACATTATATATATATATAACATAATATGGGCCTGAAAACTTTTAAGACTACTTCAGAAAGCAGTTCTCTAGTAGAAATTCAGAATAGAAAATCCATTTACTTCCTCATCATCGTCTTACCAGTGAAGTAGTCTTTTCTCAAATGCTATTTGCCATAGATTTTAATGCTTTCTTATCGCTATTTCGCTATTCTTTCCAATGAGGTTGGACTGAAGTGTTTTTTTGAATGCAGAAAGTGAAACCAATCAAGTCTGACGCACAAGCAGTTGCGAGCTGTATCGAGATCAATTAACTTCAACCAATTAGAATTGTCATCATTGGTAATGTCGAGTTTGTTTATAAGAGGTGGTGGGCAGGGAACAACTTTTATCATATGCGTACTGTACTTAAAAGACCGATATTTTTTAACCAAGATTGAACTGGCAAGCGAAACATCACATGATTATTCCCCAGTAGTAATCGCTAATGTAAACGCCATCGTTGTTCTGAGGGGAAGAGGATGATTTTTCTGGTAAGTTAAGATTACCCGGTTTTGTTAAATCTTTCATCGTTGGAATTCAGCCACATTCAGCAGAACTCTTCAGAATGATGAATCCAGTCAGTTTGCTAAATTCGCAAGTGTTCCTTTCCAGCTAGTTCGGTAACGGGTTCATATCAGCGTTGCATGCTCTTTGAACCAAACTTTTTACGTTTTGATATAAAGTATATGCTCTAGGTAGATAGGCTACCTGTTGCTTAGCTTCTCCTTCTTAGTGTTGGAGTTTTCATTGTGCATCTGGACAAAGGTTGTCAAAGACCTGTCTCAGTAGATCACTATGTGAAGCGAACGTCTGAATCCCGTTCAGCGTTAATAACCCTGCTGTACGTTTAATGAGGGTTTCTTCCCAAACCCATAGTGAAGCGCGGTTGCGTTTCTGGGAAGTAATTTTTGTTCAGGCATCAGAACATTCTAGACCAGAATGTTTCACACTACCTCAAATAATGTTATGTTCCACTGATTTCCATCGATGTGCACATGCTTCTGGCATTAAAGATGTACTCATCGGTTTTCAGTCAGTTGGATACAGCACTATAGTGTGTAGTTTGTGACCACACCAAGCGTACAGATACACCTTCAGTATCCATTTCAGTACCTACCAACGAATTAATCCATCTTGTTGGAATAAATCTGCTGCCTGTAAGGTTAATTGACAGATTAAGATTTGACAAGAACGTGTTGACAAACATTTTGTAACAAGTAAGATTCATATTAATTTTCATACTTTCTAATTCACGTCTACTAACCAAAGTGTACCGGCCACTTTGACATCTTGAAAACGAATGAAACTGGACAGTGACTGTTTCCGCTTATTTCTTTGACTTGTGTATCACAACCACCTTTTTCAAATGAAAATGTCGCTTGATTTTCTGGAGATAACCGGGATATCGTCACTACCACTAGTTGGGGCGTATAGTCACTTGATTGTCAAACGGGAATCAAGTTAAGTGGCACTCGAAGAATCCAAACGAGTAGAAAACGGTGTTCAACCAGTTGCAACGTAGAAGTGTGCTGTGGCATTTTGATTGTCACTGTTTTTGTTGTTGTCTGTAACGTGTACGACAAAATCAGCAAATCTGTTGAACCTACATTAACAAAAAGCGCATTATTCATATCGGATACTCACGCAATCCTTAATGATAGAAGAGACCAAGAGGACTGATGCATATAGTACTATCAAAGGTTATAGTAACATGAAACAGCATTTTTGAAGCTGTATTGGAAAATCCCTATGCATTCGTCCACCGAAATTTTACTAACCATTAACCAGTTAACAAATGGATTCCTGGCAATCGTCGATTCCAAATACCATTGTCCTAGCAGTAAACCACCAGTAAGTTTTCTAAAAACATACTAACAAACTTGTAATCGCATGAACATGTTTTCTACTGGTCGAGAATCTAAATAAAGTAAACATCTTGAATCATTCTGTAAGCCGAGAGCGTATTTCAAAGGTGACAGATTAATTCATCTGAGTCGGCTGTATGTGTCCAACTAATTCCTCTTCCCAGAGCTAAGTTGAGGCTTCGTGAGATAGGTTGTAACAATGAATCGGACCTCGAGGATGTCCCGGAGAATCTCCGCGTTAACTGTAAAGACGAGAAAAACAGTGCACGAAGGTTGTACGCCAGGCAATGTGAGGCCTTGTTAATCTCATGGAACCGCCTGAAAAAGTCCCATGTGTTAAATCAAACGAATGTTTTTCACTGGATAAGAATGTCACGTGTAAAACAGTCGATACAATCGCGTTTGCTTTCGTTTACCAGAGACGTTTATGGTGGATGTGTCAGGCGTGCCGAATGAAACTTGATGGAATACTGGTGTGGTCTGGTCAATTTCTCCCGATCTTAACATAGAACAGTCTTGTGCATCGACTGGACACGTAAGCGTGGTTGGGAACTATTGTTGTCAACGCTACTTTATGGTTATACATGATAATAGATCATACTGCGTGAAAGATGATCGTGTGTGAATTTAAATTCAACTGAGGTCAGCGGTAACAATAAGCAGATGAAAGTAGGCTACGACAGCCAGCAGAACTGCAGACAGCTGTCAGCATCCACAATCAAGTTTGCTTTTCGAGGAACGGGTTGTATAATGATAACAGGAGCTATGAAATCGCCTACACGGAACGGATCGGACAAATGTTGTCGTACTTCATCTTAGATGAAGCGCTGATGGCTGGTGGTGAAACCTATAAGTACAGTAAAGCCAGACAGGAGCCAATAATCACGCTGACTGCACTGACAGTTTTGGGAACATTTTGATCCATGAAATCAACAACTTTGATGTCTGGGACTTCGAAGATATCCTGAGCGGTTATTCAAATATACTCACCAGAGATTGACATGGAGATTGTCATCGGCTTATTTGTTAGTGGTTGCGACAAAAACTGAGTAAAGTTGAAACCAGCAGCTAATTCAAATCGACCATCATCATCGTTATCAGTTTCAGTTCTGGATACAGTGGTTTGGACTGTATTTGGTTCTGAAAACCATCTACGGATTTGCTAATTAACAAACAAGTACACAGGTATAGAAAGGTAGAATAGAAAAAACACGCTTTACGGCTTCCTCAAAGCATTGGCAGCCAAACTGTTCAGTGCAAGCTGCGGCAGATGTTCCCTAGGCATACGGATTACACGATCCAACCAGCGAAGACTGTGCATTTTCACTATATCAGTGGTGAGAACATCATCCTACCAAAGCAGGTCTCAGTGGAGGATGGGTGATTTTGACAATCATTGCAAGTTTGTAGTGCTCCAAGTGGATGATATTCCACTGAGTCCTTTGTGTTCCTATTCGAAATCCCATGGCATGCTGCCGTTGCATACTGATGTTAGCATGATTTGGTGAATCGTGGTAGTATAACAGAATGTTAAAAGCTAGACCTCCGTTATCGCTTTGCTATATATGGCCATATGACGTTCGTCTCTGTACAGCAAATTTTCCGACCTAGAAAGATGACCACGTTTAACCGTGAAAGGGAGTTTGAAAAAACCGTTCCAGACTACTTCTGTCCAGATCCGCACTTTGCCTCATCTGACAGGACAGTGCATTTGCAATACTTATCCTTAATTTTAAGCTCCACTTTAATATACATTACGATAAGTTTTCTAAACACTTGTAAACACGCGATCGTTTGCAGTACGAAGTAGTACGCCGTACTGTTATGCGTCAGTTTCACCATGCTACCAAATTTGTTTGTGTGAATCCAAACAGGTGAGTTCGTAAAGTCTTAATTGAATAGTGATTGAGAGTTACGTCAAACATTGATTACACGCCATCATAAAACTGGCCAAAAATTAAATACCATGCCGGATACCGTTAACTCAAATGAGTGGCCCAGAAATCTGTGACTGTCGAATTCTTCGAATGTGCGCAACCAGACTACCAGGTCAATCATTGAAATGTTCGTTAATGAACTACCTGAATGTGAATCGCCCGAACGAATCCAATATTTATCAACCCTAAAAATGACTTCATTCTGGATGGATTCATTGTTCACATCAGTTACTTGCACAGACTTCCCATTTCAGTTAGCTATCATCTTGAATTCCGAAAATCGTCTGTAAACAGTACTAACAGTGAACCACATTCCGTATGGGATCTGTTTTAATACTCTGCAGGAGTATGCCATATTGTTTATGAAAACTATATGACAACATTTGTAAATAGATCAAGTAGAGCACGTTTATTTGAATTTCTGTCTGTTGATTGTTCATCTAGTTGAGGCATGTTTTGATAGTCGAAAAAATCCGGATCGATCATCTGTAACCAACTACCGGGATCTCAATATTTCACTGTACCAGTGTTCACACTGAATGCTGCGGAGTTTCTCTGAGATGATTAACTGTAAAATCATACTATCTCAGGCTTGACAGCTTTGTCTCACACAGATGTTCGCCATGATTTATGTGTACAGGCACTGTGATGCAAACTGCTGTTAGCAATCCAAACAATTTGATGTACACATTCCTCTAGGCAACTAATGTCACCTTGCGGAGTACAGTTGTAGCAATTTAGTCGACCACTCCGCCTCTATCTTAAACTATGGACTCTATACGAGAAAAATCTAGCGTGCAGTTTTGTGTTAACTTGAGTGCATTATGACTAACACTAGCTAGCTGACAGAATCCATTGTTATTGTGCACAAGTGAAATGTTGTTCGTGTTTTGGTTGTGGTTGTTCCAATGAATGATTCGTTGAGCTAACCGTCTTTGTTACGGTTGTAGTATAAACCAAGCAGACGGAGAAATGGGGTACAGAGGCTATCAATTAGGTCGCTACGTAAATTTACTGTTTATTCATGTAAGCGATTTAAAGTGAGATTTCTCTCTGTTTTCAAGTAAATCTATTGAACTTTCATTATTTGTAGAACGGTGTGTCATTTATTGGTTATTGCAAAATTTGACATGTACTATTTTCCCATCTATCCGATATTGATATTGAGGCCCCATAAACTCGGAAGTTGATGCGTCTAATGATCTCGCTGTGCATAAAATGTGCGCCCATCGACTCATGGTTGATGATGGTTACAAACATTCATCATAATACGGTAAACTGTAACTACTACCGATATAGTAACACAAAATTCATGGGAGTTATTAATTGGAAATGGAGAAGTAGAAAATTGATCCGTTGAGTAACCAGTTCATAGTGTTTCCTGCCTGGTCGATACGCGAATAACAACAGCCAAAGTACTGAACTTGTTAAAAGACAATAGTATTGAAAATATTACAGTAGACTTGCTCAGCCGACTAACCGGAGTGGTGTTACACATTCGTGCGAACAGAGCACGCAGCATCAATAAGATTAGTGTCAACAAATTACTGAATGCAACGCGAATATCTGTTGAGCTGACAGCATGGGAATCAATCAATCGAACACATTCCATTCACCAGTTTCAGTGTGCAATGCTTCTGGAAAGTGATTGCGGCGAACAATTTCTATCAGACAAACATACTCCTGAACATTAAGCAGACTGAGTATGCGGTAGAGACACATTCCTAATTGTCAATTTTCATTCAGTCTGTACACATTTAAGTCGAATTTCTGTGAAATTATCGACCGACTAAATCATGAGCGTAACTTCTTTTTTCCTAGTTCACTGATTCCAGTGTTGCGTAGATTTTCTTCCAGTTATCCAGTCATCTTATAAGTTATTATGTGTAACTTTTCAAAGTAGATGTTCGTTGAGTGATTTCCATTTACTCACTTCACCAATTGTCACTGATTGTAACTCGTCAACTGATGGTGACGGCAAAATCTGAGTAAATGTGATAACCAAATTGTTGTGAATCGGGAACTACTTCACTAGATATGTGTTGTTGGTCAGCTGGACTGTACCTTTACTGAAAGGTGACCTACTATAAAACATAAAACTGCCTGGAAAACTGTGCTGTGTTCTTTGTACAGTACACTGACATGAACGTTAGGTAGCGTTTCCTTATTCGTTAGCTACACCTGTTTAGTTCATCACGGGGTTCCATTAGTGATTTTGAATTCTGGCGAATTGAGTTGTGTAAATAGCCGTCATGTGTTTCATTCGTCTACTTCGAAATACATTGTACAGAATACTGTGTGGTTTGTTTAGACATAATTCAGATAATCTTGTCCCAATTTTCAGTGGTTCTTTGTACTAAAGTAACGTCTGCCAACATCAGTAACTTCATAGTTGAGACAATATTGTGTAAATTATCATGTCAGTCTTAAACGGGTGAAGCTAACTGAAATTATTCCGATTTTGTTCCATATACAGTTATCAGATAGTCTTAACCTTCAGATGCACTTTTCAAGCAGTCTTTCTAGAAAAATGGAACGAATTTCTCCAAATCGCTAACAAGAATTCGAACTCTCTTTGGTATGCTAGTTGAGATAGAACATCGAACTTCTCTCATTGTGGCGAGTAGACAAAATTCTAAAAAAAATATTGGTAGGAAAGCAAACTCAATTAGCCAGCTTCTTGTTTAAATAACTCCGATGTTTTTTTCAGCCTGTGACTTTGTTCAATTTTTCAATTACTGATGACAGCTTCATGTTATTAATCAACACGATGGTTATTTGAAAAAGAAACTGTTCAATATTGTACCAGATTTTGCTCGGTTCGATGGGTTTTTTGAGAAAATAACTGAACACACCCAACAATATTGGAAAACTCTTTGAAAACAAAATACCATCATCTGGGAGTTGAAGGTCACGATAACAGGGCCTCATGCACATTCATCTGACTGTTTATGGTTTCAGCGATTTCCTTGTGCAGCCTATGTCCTCTTGCTGGAATTGCTGTGAATTGCCTCAGTCTGATTTTGTCCTGGTACCTCGAAACCTCGCAGGTGTTTATCTAGACACAGACGGTGTTTTTTGTAAACTGGTATCGATGTGGAGATTTACAATCAGCGAATAACTTACGAACTCCAATACTTGAGTTTTATTCACAATGGAACTGAGTCCATCTTCCGAATTCTTTAGATTCACTTATGGGCGTGAAAAGAACTAGGGACTGTCGCTCTTAGATATCATTTTTAGAGATCATATACATCATCACCTCGCTTGGTGATGAAACGTTTCAACCTAAATGCCAAGAAACCTAAATGCCAAGCTCGGCGAACATATAAATACCAAAATGGTGGTAAGTGTATGAGAACCTGAACTTGTCAGATCCAAAACCGCTGCTAGCATTTATTGGTGGGTGAAAATAGCCTCGTCTACGCATTTCCAAGCTATGCAGATATAGTTAATTTCATTTCAATATTCATTACAGTATTTCTTTGGTTTCACCTAGTTTGGTGGGTCTGCTGGCGAATTACTCGAATACACCCAACAACTTCTTTTTTGGTCAATCTACCAACAACATCATTCTTGAAAATCCTACATGACGGGAAGTTATACGTCAAGATAACTGGGTTTCATGCACATTCAAGTGACTGCTTATTGTTTTGTCGGATAACAAGGTATCGTGACTGCGAAAACTTACCCCCATTTACGAGGAAAGCGTATGTCATTTTGCATATACAGAGTGACTAAATATATGCAGCTTTAGTTGCATTGTACAGTGTTCAGTTATCGTTCACATACACACATCAACAAGCACTGCTATTGTGGTGGATTGTCAGGTCAGAGGTGCGAGTTTTCGAACGCTCGGCCGAATACCTCAACGCGGGGGAGATACGTCCAAAAGCCTGCCGCGATCGGATCAAAAACAACGTGCGCGATCGGATGAGTCATCGCTCGACTGGATCGGATCAACGGGCGAGGCAGGGCAGGCGAAATACGACAGGCGGCCAGATCGGAGGCGTGGTTTTTCCAACATTTAGAGGAACATCTCGACACGATGTTGGAATACGGTCAAGGCCAACACTGGGTGGATGGCGGACAGCACGAGCAGCCGGACGAGCCATCGCGCAAGGAAATCGGACAAACAGACGAGGAATGGCAAGCGGATAACCCCCCGATAGAAGGCGCCGATCACACACGTAAACCGGTTAGAAGTGCACACGACGTGTGAACGGAAACCGGGGGGTGTTGTTGGTTGGAGTTATGACTCATAAACGAGAGAGCGCGCGTTGCATGTGACTGGCGATTTGAACAATAAAGATTGTGCATTATTGGACGCCTTCTCGCCACACTATGACCTAAGTTGATGAACCAGTTTGAATGTTTATAACCATGCGCTTAAAAAGTGAGGAAACGCTCGATTAGGCTTAGTAAATTTGCGTTGACCAATACTGTCATTGTTTGCCCCAGACTGCAACGATGTTGATCCAAAAATTCAGTTGTTTTACGAAAAGTGCACGAACTGACTATTTTTGGCTATCGAGCCATAAATCAAGTGCAATTTCACTATGCTCCGAATGCAATTGAAATCCCTACTTTCAGAATTAGTTCATTGTCCACAAAAATAAACACTTAATGTTTAAAATACACTAGATTAATATCTTGTCTCATTAGAGGAGAAGTGATAGCCGTTGTTGTCGTTTCTTATTGTACTCTGGAATAGAAGATTTCTATCCACAGCGATATGTTTTCTAAACACCATCTTGTCACGCGTTTTAGTTTCTCCACTCGACAATTTAAGCAGGGTCACACAATGTTTGGATGTCGGTCACGTTCCTTAGGGGAGACAGCCAGATAATTGAATAGTCCTTTTGACGTCTAACAATGGGCGCATTTTGTAGCTACCAAAATATTAACGCTGTAGGCTGATTACGTTTCGGGTTTCAGAAGGTATGTTGGATTCATGAGATCGCCAGCGCCTTACAACCAGAAAATACCGTCTATGGTGATTATGAATCTGAAAGAAAAAGGCAGGTTGTCATTTGGACCTACAAGCTACTTCATTGATTCAAACGGTTGAGAATCTTGCGTTGATTAGCATGGTACATTGCATTATTTTAAACAGTCTGTCACATCATAAGTTTATTCCCGCTTAACAATCCACAGTTGTGCGCTTAGTTTGTAGCAGTATGCCTCATGCACCTGGCAATTACGACAAAACTACACAACTTCTTTTTTCTTTCTAGTCTCTCGCAGTCTACAGGTAACTTAAAAACTTATTGTCCTACACAATGTCAAGTGCGCTCACAACAATCCACTGAACAGTTGGTTTGTCTAGACGGTTGTGATTGACGTTTGGTCATTTCATCTGACGGTAATTTTTTCAATCCAATGAAGTAAAATGTGAGGCCGAGTGAAACTCAGAAATTTTATTAATGTAGACAGTTGTGGACACATCGCTTCTACTGAAATGCCTGTCTAGCAAAAGAACATTAAATAACACCAGTAATGGTTTTGATATTCAATGAATGATCTACCGTCATTTTGGTCCCGATCCACATAAGAATTTCACTAATTTGGTTATTTTATTCACAGTCGATTAAATGTCACTATGATGAAGCCGAAATTGGGAAGCAGCGAATTTCCACGTTGATAAATTTCGATGGCTTAATGGTCGAAAACAATTCAGCTCAAGATTAAACAGCGTGGAAGCTCTGTGAAATTAGAATAAAATAACATTTTCAAACGTCTACCTATTGACCGTGATCGGGCCAACTGTCCTCACCCGGTAATCATTCTACTGGACAAGATACAAATCTTCAGTGGAAACAGTTTTCAGAGCTGCTCCATTTTTGTTAACCAAGGCAGCAAACATGGTTTGGTCTCCTACATCGAAAGTGTCACGTGTAGGACCACAACCAACCAAATCAACATAATATTCTTTCGCTTTTCTGCGAATCACGTCTCTAAGTGGGTTGTTTGGCGAGCCGCTATCGACAGCCTGCAATCTTTCTTGCATGCCCTCGAATTCCCAAAATTGCCTGACTGTTGCCCCTGTAACGCGCATCTGAGTTAAATGGCGAAGAAATACATCGGACTTATTGTGGACTGAATGGCACGATTCGAAATTACTGGACAGGAAATTTTGAGCTTATTACACTTGGCTGTTTTCATACGTCGATGCTCACTTCACAGAGCATTCAACGTCGTGTCTAGTCGGAAGCAGTCTCTGATGGTCTGTGGCCAATTCACAGGCAGCCAGATTAGAAACACTTGCCATCCAGAACAGGCGATATGGTTGCAAATATTGGTCCTTATCCTGAAGCCATTTCAATGGATGTAGGCCGGTGGAAATTGGCAAAACGGGAGTTCTTGTTATATTCCTTGAAGCCGATGTGCCTATATAACAGAAAACCAAGAGGACAAATAGTACGATAACATTGGCTCACGTGGATATAGGGCCATATTGGTAAAAACGTATTCAGTTGATGCTTAAAGTGAAGGAAATAGTGAGATTAACTCCTAGCTGCATTCGCTACAGTGATCAATTCAACGGTGCTGGTCACAATTGGTAGGGTTGATGGCGATCTGATTGACCATCATTGAGGTTCACCTAAGGTTAGTTCGAGGTTCGTCCGGTTTTTTGTGTACGGCTGTTGACATTTGTCGTATCAGGCAGGATTGTGCTTACAGGTCTACACTGCATCGTAGCACGTTGTGATCGTTTTGAAGATGCATCCTCATTTTTGGAGTGCTCACTCGACTTACAAATAAATATTTTCGAAACTGTCGGAAAGATCCCATAAGATCAGAAGTAACGATGTGACGAACAATTGTTTTCGATAATTCTTTCTGAAGTCAACATAATTACATAGGTATAATCAAGGCGTCGTAAGACAAACCGAGAAAACAGTGACTGTTAACGAATGACATTTGGGGCCACTACTTTACTCCACACAATAACTGGTCCGGTCCAGACCGGACGTTAAGTGGGTGTTACGTAAGACGGTCGGGAGCAAATGTTTGTGCGGTTAGACTGGGTGTGATCGATCTGTGGTCACGAAAGTTGCAAGGACTGAAAAAACTTCATTTGAGAGCACAGATTAGGGCTGCGTAGTCTGATTGCAATCGAATCGGCAGTGTCCACAATGCACTGACGGACTGTTTTCGGTTGAGCGTTGGCCACTCTGAAGATAACCCGGAATGCTTTTTCAACGTCTATGCGATGGTTGTTGTCAGCTGGATGTTCAACAACGGGGCTAGTGATTGATTTGCGACCACCCACTCCGATCCAAGCTGGATGATGTTCTCTGATCCTTTTTGACAAGCGCCTAGTGGTACTTCCAACATATGCTGCAGTACAACAGCAGCATGAAAATTAATACATGAGCATTGATTGATCGTGGACTGATAGCGTGTCTTTCAGGCTCAGTCTTAACATCGGCATCAGTCAACGCCCGATCTGGGCCTGACCATCTATTTTGTGGAGTCCAGTAGTGGCCTCAAATTTCATTCATTAACAGTCACTCTCTGTTTTTACGGTTTGTCTTGGTTACACCTATGTAATTATATTGACTTCAGAAAGAATTGTCGAAAACAGTTGTTCGCCACATCGTTATTCTCGAAACTATTCAGATTTGTTTAGTTAGGTTACACGTATGTTTGATCTGACATTCAAACGTTACCGGTAGACTTGACGTTCTGTACACAAGAAAGAATGGTACTTACTTGGAATTTTAATCATATCTGTTGGTAGACGGATATCCTCTGTTACACAGATCAAAAGTTCTGAAGAATAGGAATATGACTGAAAGTAACACAGGTCGAAAGTAGTCACTGATTTGCTGTTAGTTCAACGCTGAGCACCGGAACAACTTGAAACACAAGTTCGACAGACACGCACATTTACATGTCTGTGGGAACGGGTGGGATAGGTGTCCAGGAAACATATAATGCGAGTCTTATCGAGTGAGTACCTATCAATTAGGCGTTCAAAGTCACTGACTATTTGCGCCATCAGATGTGGACAATGCTTTTTAATGTCGTTAGGTTGAACTCCACGGAAATTTTCTATCCCCACGCATATCTTACTTGTGTTATAACGAAAGTTAAACTTTATTTCGTACACCGAATTTTTGTCACATATCTAGAGGAATTTGTACAAGATGAATAGACACCATCTGAGATGTGTATCGGACATGGAAAATTGATCTACTGCAGATAATCTTTTCAGATAGCATGATGCTTAGCTTTGCAAACTTTTCCAGTTATGTGTGTGTGACTTAGCATTTTTGAACAGTTCGAAAATGTCATATTTGGGCAGGTTATGGAACTGAGCGTACAGTGTTTTTGCTTTCAGAGCAACCTCACAAAATGTACTATATTCTTCAGTTGCTGTTTAGTTCACTCATCGCATAAGCTGATAACTATCGGCCATGCGGTCTACGGTATTATCATCGTCACCATGAGTATTGTTGAAAAGCAAGGTATACAAAAACAACACACCGTACACCGAGACAGCATACCTTGCATATAAACTGACAAAAAACTTGTTTGAAAGTTGCTTTTACAAGTGATAAAATAGCCCACGTTTATCTCGTAACAATAGTAGCTATGAGTCTGATACCCACCAAATGAATTTTTAAATTTCCATGGTAATTTTTACTCATTGGTCCTGAGTTGGATTCCCTTGAACAAATGATACTAGTGAGACTCAATTAAGACAAGTTTGTCACTTACCACTTCATTAGTTGTCACTAATATCAACCGTCTATAGTCTCAATAGCGCTGGTACACTTTTGCCATGGTTCCAAGATTTGTACAGAAACGTGAACTGTATTGAACAAAGACCTTCGGATTTTGTTGCCATAAGCAAATGGTCAACTTGTTGCCACCAACTTCAGCACTCTGCAGCAGCCGTAGTTTGAACACATCTAAATGTACTACTCCTATGCTCAAGTTTTGTTTACTTGAGTAATACACAGATGACATTAATGGTGTTGAATATTTATATCCACAACGACGGCATCATGATTGATATGTGTGGGGTGAGCACTGCCAAGTAAGATAGACGGGTTTTCTAGCAAAAACTATGTCAACAAACCAAAACGTCTTAGCGATACGTGAGCTTAGTTGTTATCAACCTATGAACAGTATGGGGATGCCCAACGGGTTTACATAGGTAACATTACAGTTCTCGAAGAAGCAGCTGTGTGATTGCGGTGGGGAAAACCCTTCTCGATGAGCTCAAAATCAGATATAGAGATATCGAATGGCCGTGATCCGACTTCACTCTTGTGGTATCGTGCTAATCTCCCTGTCACAGTTTTCCTATACATACGGGGTCATCTCCTCATGCTTTAAATGTGAATTGCTAGTTTGGTAAGACCACCATTAGAATACCGTTCTGTTTACAATTACCTTTCAGCCGTCGTTAAATTTTCAGTCCTTGAACGAGTATTTGGTACTAAGTGCTCATCACCTTGATAAAATATTTGTTCTCGATCAATTCTGAGACCAAAACGCATCTTAATTTACAGAAAAATCGTTCTTGTTAACTGGCTTTTTGTGGTGCTACCGGAATACAGGGAGATGAAATGGACTTAATGATCAGCAGTATTTTACAGCTATATTAATTTTTGTGGTAGGTTCAAAGAACACTCTATTGCTAAATTACTTGTCACACAGCTCTAAAATAGTTAGGTCTGGAAAGTGCTCAACAATTTATTCCAAAAATGATGTTGAAATTTATCTCTGTATTACTAATTTTAACTGGTAGAATATCTGAAACAATGGAATTTTGAAATTAAAACTCGTACCTAAGTAATCTGACAGTTTTGTTTTTAATGCTCACCTGAACTCACATCGGTTCTACTGCTTCCTGCTACCATGTCTATGGATAAATAGTTCACTTAACATTGTATGCGTTGGGCTTATCACCAAAGAAGCGACAACATTTTGAAGATGAACCAGAGCACTTTGTGCTCCGATTGTTCAGTGAAGATTAGTTCGTGAGTTTTTTCAAACTATACAGTGCTCCTACTCTCTTTTCAAGATATGATACACAATTTTGATGAGGCTGTACAGTATACAGTTAGTGTGCGGTTAGTTAGAAAATGGGGTGGCGCGCTGTTTGCAGTGAGATTCATTTCAATTTTTTCTCACATTAATCCATAGTGCAGCTTGTAGTTTTCTAATTCTCTCGTCTTATTGGTTTAGGGGAAAATAAAGTGAATGATAGGAAAACTGAATAATTTTAAAATGGTATAATTTCAACTAAATTTCCGAATTCAAGCTTAGAGAGAATGTCAAACGAAAAAAAAAACGATAATTTCTCTTACCTAGTATTCTGTACCCGTTCTGTATAATATGCCTGAAAATCTGATTCCATAATGAAATTCCGACGTTTTATCAAATTCGTTTTTATCCGGGTGTGATCCACTTTACTATGAATTATTTTACAGTAGTTTTCAACGGGTGATAATTTGATTAAAATATGTAATGCAATTTATTATTGACCTTCTACTCCTGTCACCAGTTCGAGTACAACAAAAGTTCGGAATTTTTAAAACTGAGTCTCTTCTCATTTATCGAAAAGATTGCAATGAAGAATCGTGTTGCTACCGAAAGCTGATGGCTACTGTCCCAAGATTATGGATTATCAATTTGCTAGTTGTCACGACGCTAAGCAATCCTGAATGCTGTTTTTCCGTCTTCTTCGAAGTATCTGAGAAAAACTGTCAGGATGTGCACAAAATAACCCCACTTTGTCAATTTGGTCCTTCCTAAGCGCAATTAGTTTTATTGGGATTATCTTGAGTAGGTCGTTGTTGAAGAGATTTATTTCACGTTCTCTCTGTTCCACAGCGTCAAACGTTTCACTAAAGATGGTGGCTGACCACGTACGTTCTCTTAGTATTTCACAAAACCTCACTTTAAAATGGAAGTATAATTATAAGGTAGTTTAGTGACTTAATTTCTCTTTGACAAAAATCAGTCTAATGTATCAGAACGAGTAATGAAGTGTGAAACTTCACGTGTCAGTTTGCATATAACGATCGCCTTGAGGTAGTGAGATCACGTATTTATTAACCTCATGAAGATCGTTTTAAATATACATAGTCGCATGAATTTGTTTCCTTATTAACAAAGTAGTTCTCACCCTCAGACAATTTTGCTCAGCAACTGATACGATTTACTCAACTTTACCATTTTATACCTCTTCTGGATAGAATCCTTTCACTACAAAATTTGAAGTATGAATGCGTTCACAATGTATGCCACTGGAGTCTATCTCCTAATCTATGATTGCAAATTCATGCAATTGAAGGATAGAATATCTATTTGGAAAACGCTCGTTAACTGAATCGCTCGTCTGATTAGCCGTGATGGACTGGAAACACAGGTTTATAATGTAATTCGTGCTGTAATCAGAAGCGGTGACTAACTACACAAACCATCCGACCGGAGTGACTGTTATAAATCCAGAGACACAATCTGCAGACCACCCTTATGGCAAATTCAGCATGCTAGAATCACACTTACTGCGAACAGTGATCCAGCACACCACCTGAGAAAACACAATGTCCAAATCACCACAGACATGGTACTGTGTCCGACTGATGCTTGCTGCATGTCTTAATCGGCAGTCAGGTAGCAGTTGGTTGTCTCCTATCTGACTACTGTGGAGGAAATAAAAAAACCGTACGTGTGCACCAACAACTGGTTCGGTATGGAAATCAGGTCCGGATAGAAATTTACTGACATAATCAGACCGCCGGACTGATCACTATACGTCAAAGGAAGACTAATAACTGAAGAATTTTTAAGACAGCACAAGTTAGCAATTATTTCCAGAATTTCCATTGTTACACACGCGGTCACAATACACACTGATGATGGACAGCAAGCCAACGTGATATTCATCAAGGGATAGAAAACGGTCATCCGACGTAGTCAGGTTTATACGACCCAGAATTCGCTTTTATATATATATGATTTCATAGTGATCGGGATAGCCTCAGAATATCGAATTTTGGACCATATCGAAATAAAAGATACCTCCAATCGATGTAACCATCAATTAACCAGTATGAACTCGGAAGGTGATATTCCAGAAGGGAGAGTGAAGTTTAAGCAGTGCCGTTGAACCAGTTCAATTTATTATAATTTCAAAACTTGAACAAGTGTTGATCACTAATTTTTATCATCATACTGAATGACTCTTAGGCCACAGTATAACTGTTACACTTGAATCTTCGGGTTTTCACGCTTGGTTAACGAAACCGTCTGATTCCTTTATTACGCATGTATGCTTACCACAGTGAGTGCAGTTAACATCTTGTGCTCACGAGTGAAAGAAATTGCGGTCACACTGGGCATTCGTTCATAGGTTTGCAGGGTGGGAAACAGAGTTTTGCTCATCCGTCCTTGTTGATTTGTTGGTCAGGAAAAACTGTGTCGAACGGCTTGTAGAGCTGAGGAAACAGTCAGTGGAATTTTAGGACAAGAAACCTTAGTGACGCTGCTGACAGGCGGTCATACCACCAACACAACAAAGAACACTGAAGCGATGCATATCAGATGTGTATACTTGGTGACCTACGGGACTTTGATGGGACCGTGGCTAGGAAGCATGTAATGCAAACTATCTCCCACATATGCTCAAATAAAGCAAAACTGTAAAGTTCTCAACCAACCAAACTGTGATCATGAAATTGGGAAGTTTGTTCTTACACGAAAAGCCACCTTACATATGGAATATTTCTCTCCACAGAGCGCATGCCCATCTCATAACTCATATTCAGAGAACAGCCCACTAGAAGCTACTGCGGGAAGATTGCTAGTGGATACCTACAATTGCGTGGTATTTTGTAAGTAAGAATTAGGTCTCCTTTGACATATCTGTGTTTGCTTGACGACTGACCAAATCCCATTAGACTTTGTGTCACAGATTTTCTTGAACCTCACACTTTTTCTAATTATTCATATGAGGTAGTTTGTAGAAATTTAAAATCATTTCTTGATATGAGAACACTCCTGTATGTTTAGCTCAAGACGTAGGCAGAGTATAGAGCTGAACATAGTGGAGTGTACGACACATTTTTTCTCAAAGTCTTGTTGCCACTTATCCCCTTTCCGTCGTATTTACATATTTCACTGGCAGATTCAGGCTGTGTCATTAGAGTTTCTTATTTCCCCTCGCATACTGCTACGAATAACATAGTATCGCCGTGGTAGCAGTCAATACAACGTTGGTAGTGAGACATATATGACTGCATTTATTGCCATTGACTGGTGAGTCACTTGTTCTGAACAAATCACGTGGACAGAGTGAATCGTTCTTCAACGTTTCCGCATCTTCCGGACACCCTACGCCTCACCAGGACATTGCATTTTCGATTAGGTGCAACAACTGTGGTTTGATAATTTAAGATGGTTCAAGAATGAAAAGAAAAGTAATGGGCATTCTCAGAGGGGCAGATGCCCCCAGCAGCCTGTTAGTCAAATTGCCTTCGCACTTCTGTTTGGTTGGGATGTCTCTAAGTAATCTGAGTAATTGCAAATCGCGACCATAACTATGAAGTTTCAATACCGGGATGGAAAGTTCACACCTAGCAAAGGCTTTGGGAGAATCAAGACAGATCACGTAAATGGCTAATCTTGAGTTGGTGGCCTTCGTCTAGAGATTGCGTGACACACTAGTATAATTTACGGAGGGAAACTGCTTCTTGGTACTAAATTCTAAGTATAGTACTTTAGCTCATCAAGATAATTTTCGACCGCCTTTCTGACAAATGAAAACAGCTTCATTCGTCGATTGTTATTCAATCTTCTTAGTACCAATCCTTGAAAGTAGATGTAATTGCGAACTGTTTCCAGGCCTTCAGTGAGCAGTCAGTGTAGTAATTGACAAGTACAGTTTTCTAATTCGTTGCAGTGATAGATACAGACAGATGTCTTATGAGCTTATTCGATTCTCTCTAATTGCATTGATATTTTGGGTTACTTAGTTTATTCTCCTCAATAGCGCCTAAAGATGACTCATTCGTGATTTGCAGTTAGGTACAATCAAGCTGACCACGTTGTTGAGACCATAAACGAATGAGATGACCGTTGACCCATTATCTACCGGATAAAATTTTGGATATACTGAGCTGGTCTTGCTTCTGTGGTTGTCTCAGCGGAGGAACTGTTACACTATTAAACAAATGCTTTGTCAAATCTAGTTCCGGGCGATCCGAGCTTCTCATCGGTGAAGTTTGAGTTCAACCTTATTATGGACTACTGTTGACAGAACTGTGAAAAACCTAATCCGAATTACTAAGCGTGGAAGGCGAACTGTTAATTGCCCAAATCACACAAGTGATATTCAGTTTGCAATAACTGCCTACCAGATTGGTTCAGATAGATTCACATATAGCTCAGCTGCGACTAAATGCTGTATTTTGTTACCAGCCTAACCAGATAGCTACACTAACTCTTGTGCCATTTTTCTTACCATCCCCAAACATTGCCATACCAGACGGGGACTTATTCACCCTTACCGCAATTCATGTTTACACCAAGTCTTCGTGATGCCGGTAACGAGGTATGGGAACTCGTCGGATTATTGAGGAGTGAAGCCGACTTGGTATGTTAACAATAACAGGGGACAGTTCTACCGTAATTGTATTCTTACTTGAATTATTTTATTAATAACTGAATTATTAGCAACTGAATTGCTATTTTCACTGTGACTGACTAGTCGCAAAGTCACCAGCTTTCCGATGTCAATTACGGTGGGATGGAAACAAACCCCAATGGAAAGGGTAGGAGAGTGTACTTCAGGTCAGCGTAGTTGTCTCTGAAGTTGTTCCCGTGAGATATCACATTCAACTATTCTCTTTTAGCGTGCTTCTTCCAAACGGTCATCAAGCGCAAACACTCATCAACACACAACCACACACAATTTTTATGACATTATATCAGGTGAGTATATGGCCTTTTCCACATTACTGACGTTAACATATCCACCATTGTGAATTAGCAATGTTTTCCTAAACCTCTTTTCTCACACAGACTAAGTTAGTCTCAGAGATTGCACGGCAAGTTGGAACACGTTCAGCTACGAGAATGCAACGAGTAAGGTGTCTGCTGGGTGAACACTTCAGCGATACACTCGGGTGCTATTAGGATATCACCTGTCGGATGCATATTTTCAAATTTCAGTCAAGTTAGTTAAAGTCTCTTGGGTTAAACACCCAGTGGACTTTGGTGTAGCACATAGGACAAGTTGAAATCCTATTCCTTGCACGAACTCACCTATCACAAACTGCACACTTTTGGGGCATGAATGACCAGTCGGTCGCTTTATTGTAGTAACGAACTTTTCACAAATAAACCAGAAACAGTTAGAAATCAGATGCACACAACTCTTCTGATCTTTTACAATCGGTTACAAGGATACTGAACAAAATGAAGAGGACCAACATAACACATAACTCTGAAGGGAACTGGAAATAAAATTTAGTTAGCCTAGTGGATATGACATGAACGGCTGGTTCCAATACATGCAACATGCCTCTGCGGGTTACACTAGACGTCACGTGAGCTGTTTGTGTCGGATGCAAGGCGATTTTCTGTCAACGAACAGATGGTGTTGGTCACAAATATGTGTGACCTGTAGAACTGTCGTGCCAGTTATTAAATTAAGTAGGTTCGGGGGGAGTGACCGAAATACTTCGTGAGCTAGTTTTCCGGAGCGGTATCCAACCTGTAAGCGAAAGGCCAATAGTTTCGCTTATTTACTTGTAGTCACCGTAGGTAGCGAAACAAACAAACACCTGACTAGGAACCCGTGACCATAACAACTGAATCCACCAACTGTTTTCATTCACTGGGAAAAGCTATTTAGCATATATCAAATTGATTGAATATTGATCGGGTGAAAATAAACAAATTCCTTGTCTACTCATTAGTAATCTAAAGTATCGCCTAGCAGGTTTAATGAAATCAGTGATCTCGACCTGTCTCGGAAGTCCTAATCGCGGGGTTATCGGTCAGAGTTAACAGGGTAGTCGCTGTGTCTCCTCTCGAGACGATCGAGCAACCTGATCATTGCTCACAAGCGATAGTGGTTGAGCGGTCAGATTTGATAATTCGGTCGCGTCTAATGTGAGGTCAATGGCGCAGTGATTAACACGGTTGCCTCGTGATTGGAACGGCCGGAGTTCGAATCTCGGTCGTGGCAAGAATATGCACTACTGACGAGCTCTACTGAGAGCGAAACTCGAGTCTAGTGCTTTTTTTCGAAAGAGGCTGGCTGGAGAGTCTATCTGAATGCGGAGGCTGCGATCAAATGTGAATTATGTTCGATTTGAAAAAATGCTAATGGCCTTTAAAAAGAAATACTGCAAATAAGCAATCGAAAAAATAGACACCACTTTCACAAATCTTTTCAACCGCAAGTTGACTTCAAACAGACTGAAACGGGTGACGCAGAGTTCCTTGGGTCGTACTCCGATCGGAGTGGATGTTGTTCACCGGTGACATAAAAACTTTTGTAGACACTAGCGGCCGCTCGCTGGTATCATCTAAATATGCTGTTTATGGGATTCAGATAAAACCTTCAGGGTAATCAATGATTTGGGTCGTCAGGTACAGTATTTGTCTTTGGTTCAACAATCACTAAATGTGTAAATAAATCGTAATTAACAACGATACCCCACAAGTGAACGGTCCATTCTTGTGAACCTGCATTTTTCCACTATACTGATGGGTTGCTCAGGCTTATTCAACATTCAACCAATGATAATACAACCACAGGATCTGAGAACTAACACAAAAGCAATAACACAGCCAGTCCATCAAGATGAAATCAACAGGTGACATACCATCAAATAATCAGTTTAGGAAATCGATTGAAATCACTGAATTTTCTACAGCCTCCAAAGCCAAGTTAAGCGTGTTGCGCTACCTCATGTTTTTCCATCACCTGGCTTCTGGTCTTCATCGCATTAGCGTTGACAGGGTCCCTGGCTTCAGGTACCCAATTAGTAGAAGAAATTCTGTGTATTTCCGGCAAACTTCAGAGGGCATTTCACAGTCAGTACAGCTAATGCCCTCTACATATTGGAAATGGGTTTCTCAGCCTTCTCAGAAAAATTGTTTCCAAACAAGAAACATGATTAAATATACAACACTTTCTGATGTTGAGGGAATCTTAGAAGTTGACTGACTCACAGGGATATGATCTTTTAAACACAACACAGATTTTTGAAACCATTGCTAATATATTTTACTAACGATGAGTGAAACACGTTACCTGTATTTTTCTTCGAAAAGGGTCATTAAAACGACCGTTGTTCACGTTATGAGGGGGTTTACTGAGCGGACTTACTTCTCCTTGAAGAGCTTCTTTCTTGGGGTGAATTCATGTGTAAGAAATAAATGGCAAACGTTTGGAAGTTTATCCTATGCGACCAGCTGCTATTCTTTAGATACGCTGGATTTGGCTACACATATCGCGCAATATTCAGATTGACCTGCATGTTTCACCTGGGAGCTATCTTATCGCAAACTGCACTGTTTTTAAAATCAGCGGTAAATGAAGTCACCTCGTGTTTGATCACTTTTGGTCATACTGTTTGGATATAAAAAAGTGAGCCTCATTTCAACTTTTATCGTGTTTTGCTGTTAACGGTGTCAGTCATAGAGCCAACTGAAACCAACAGTTTGCTCTGTACAGTATCAAAGGTTATTTAACAAGCATCTTCCTGCTCGAACACTCACCAAATTAATTGTGTTAGTCAATTGTTCAGAACAGTAAATCAAATGGTATAACGTTGAGAAGACAACTCAGTCGTCAGTTAACACCATTGTTAAGCTTATAGGCCACGTAATAATTGTGAGCAGGTGACACACGGTGGCGCGAGTTATAATCAATGACCAAGATGGAAATTTTTCAAACCAAGGCGCTCGGTCTCGTGAACGCGCACATATAGTCACTAAATCGGCATATTTCACTGTATTTGCACTACTGTCCTCAGGGTTAATATAAACAAGACGACTTCAATGAAGTTACTCGCACTAGTGGCTGTGCTCTTTTTAAATAACATTTCAAATGATTATAGCTGGTTACCAGTATGCTCCCCAATGAGGGGTACAGCAATCACATTGTGCTGTCCCACTGTTCGTCTGCGACTGCAAACAAATCTCCAGTTTCGACAGGCTGGTGAATTTGCGCATATGGGAGTTCTGTGGAAATACTGTTCTGTCACTCTTCACTCTCTTCAGTCACTGCATCTTAAACTAATTTCACTCGCATATATTTTAGATGAATGTACTGTAGTCTCCTCCTTTCCGACAAACTTATGAGTTTATATTACATAATATTAATTCGAGGATGAAAGCGTGTTGTGCATGTAATGGAGGGTTACGCTTGAATACCACAATAAGCTAGCAGATCTTATGACGTCGCACATGAACCAGTGATTATGCAGAATGGCTCAAATCGACCTGACAACGATGAACTTCGCATATCTGCGTCAGTTGCAAAACGCAAATTTGGTTCCGATTTTCTGCTGATGCAACTCCAAATAAATGGTCCAAATGAATTTAATGGCCACCGCTCCGCTTGACTGGCTTAACGATTATTCAGTAGTCTGAATCTGAGTCGGTTGTTGTCAGATTTTCACAAAACACATAGGAGGATTAAGAATAAAGAATAAACCATACTCCACCGACTTGATAGCAGGAGGGCAGTATACGGTGGCCACAATGTCACACCTGCGCTAAACCTTGAAACAAACTGGTTACTGTGATGGATGCAAGCAAGAGTGACTGATTATGGTCAAATGTTTCATTTTCTACTGTAGTCTAGATATGTCGGTTTTAACTTCTAGCATTCATTAAACAAGCTTGGCCTTATTCTTCCCACAACTGTAATTTGTTATCGCTGTCCATAATGTTTCCCCTCAGCGCCCCTGTGTCTAAACAAGACAAAACACACTGCTCCTCAATCTGTGCCTAGTTCGCTCACATTAAAATCGGAGAACGGATATTGAGACGAAATCGGTTATAACACTTTTGTATTAAGTTTCCACTGCGATCAAATAACATTTACAAGTTTAATATTTTTCTGCCTTTGTTAGTTTAAAAATCTCAAGCCAAAATTCGGTCAGCAACAGCCTCATACCCCGACGTTCAGTGAATTGAACTTTCCAACGAAATGTGAATTTAATTAGACCAGCCAAACCGAAGTTTCAGCCCATTGAGTTGGAGTTCAGAAAGTAATTCCGGAATGCACTCACAAGGATTTTCATGCAACAGAAAGGATCTATCTTAATTACTGTGGTAATGAGAACAATGACCATTCAGTCATCGTCATTCGTTTACAAATAGAACTGATTTTGTCCTCGGATAAGGATTGATAATCTTCGAAAGATCTTCTAGTCTCGCTGTAATTTATGAAGTAACGAACATATTTGCATGAACACCACAATTGAAATGTATCTTTGCTGTGTGATTGCAGTTCACAACGATGTATATCACGTTTCATGAAGGTTGCACATAAATACACAGACAAGTTAATTAGCTTTAACGAGACATAATTGCATCTGCAAGTCAGGTTTGATTATTTGGAAAACTGCTATTGAGTCATAGAACAAAAAGTGTAACAAACAAACGTTGGGAATAAAATCACACCAGACTGCCATATTTGTAGGACATCAGAAGAAGAATTCTCCCGTGAAAAGCCTGGCGCTGATCACAATTCATAATATTTCACATTCGTTTGTGAAAGCTAATTTGGTGCTAACTGCCCAAGTACCAATCAGGTTTGTCAGCTGACGGTGAAGGCTACCGAAGTGATTAGATGAATCTTTTCTATACACACACGTGGTTGGGTCAGTTAATCCAACAGCAATGGCGTCGGCGATGGCTAACGTTCCCTGGCAAACACATTTTGGTTAGTGAACGATCAACCTATTTTAGCCTGATAATTTCTATCAGTAACGTGAACTACAGTGGTACTGGTGATTGACTTTCTGTCACTAATGTTGATCCAAGCCGAATAGTGTTCTCTGATTTTCCTGAACAGCAGCCCAATCTTACTACTCGTCTCTGACAAAAACGATAGGGAAGTAGTGTAAATTATGAACGATTCCACGTTTTGCATATTAGTGTTTCATGACCGGCATAGCAGCCGGATAAGGTTATATAAAAAACACTTGTTCGATACAAATTAATTCCATTACTTTTTCAATACAACCGTGAAGGCCGAATGACATCGTGAAGCATTTGCTATATGGATTACATAACAAGGCATTAGATTCTTGGAAGCATCGTATCGCAGTTTTATGAAGCGTACAAAATACTTGTCAAGTATGTTGGAATCGAAATCCGTACGCAGTACCAGGAGGTGAACATTTTTATATCGAGAACGGTTCTTCCAATACTGCAGGGTTTATATCAGGGAATGTGATATTTTGAATGCAGTAAACTTCATTTGACGATGCGCAAATTAAAAGGCTGAATATATACGTTGATTAGATGATACATTACAAGTGTAGTGAATACAACATAGCTAAAAATCAATAAGTATACGTTAACTGACCGACACTGAGAAGACTCCTGTTTAAACGAGACAAAAATAAATGTCAGATAAACGACAACTTCCGCACAATTGAATTTTTCAATGTTAACTATGTTGACATTCGTGAACTAGTCAGGTCAAACCAAACATAACGTTGGTTGGTGTGTTATAGATTCCATGTGAGTGGACTTAAATTATTAGAGTTCATCAAATTCTGAAATGCATTAGTGAATTATCAGTTTGATGATACTCTACACACTGATTCTTTAGAGTATCGTAATGACTGAGGGCGAAATCACACAAAGAGAAAGAGAGAAGACACTTTGCTTCCACAACACCTTCCGTTAGATCATGTCAAACTGAATGTCATCCGTAAAGAGAAAATTAAGTAATGTGGAACTTACCAGATGAAATTAGGAAGCTATGTATCGTAGCTCACCTGTCATAAACTGCGATTTTTCTTTAAATAAATTCAGGGAAATTTTACTTTTTCAAACTACAGACCACCTATGTTTATCAAACATCAGGACGCACGCAATCAGATCCCAAATCACAAGTTATCACAAGTACTTTACTATTCTTGTTGGTCAACGTCGTAAGATATTGGAATGACACTTGACTTTACAGACAAATTGAGAACTCTGGGAACACCTTAATACCTGAGGTGAGTAAGCATTGAGTTTACGTGTGCGAAGTGTTCCAAAGTTTTGTTCCAATCCTGAAAACAAATAAAGAATCGATCCAATAGATGACAGTTGGTCTGATCAATTTCCACGTTGGTAACCAAATCCAACTAATGTATATTGCAAACCTCGTCAAAGAACAATGAATTAATAAACGAGTAATGATTTGTAATCGTGTAGCCATGGGGCTACCGTTTACAATGGATGTGAGTCATGAAATGCATTCGTCCAAACTACCCTGATGTATTGATTACGATCTATTGGCGCTTCCGGAGAAGAAGTTATGTGACGCAATTAATCCCAACGGTTTGTTAGGTGCAGTTTTCAAGAGTCACTTCACATTGCAACATGGCGCCCTCGGATGAATCCTGACTAATCTTTACCAGATTGCTTAAATTTCTCCTCACCGCAGAAATACGGCAACAAATATTTGGGGGCAGGTTGCTCTGTCCCTTTTTCTGCCTGGGTTCACCCTCATTCATTGTAGCACTGTGAAGAATCAATGTGTAGAGTATCATCGAATTAACAATTCACTATTGCATACCTGACTCCAGTTGGTGTTTATAACATGAGTCCACTCTCATGGGATTCGTAATGCACCAGTAAAAGTTTCCTTCACTCCAACCTGACTGGTTCACGAATGCCAACCAAAATACCATTGTCAGTGTGATTGGACGGAAATGTTCCTCTACCTATGTCATATTTAAACAGAAATCTTCTCAATGTCCGATCGTTACCGTACACTTAACGATTTCTTCACTATGCTGTACCCGGTACATTCATATTCCATCTTGCAGATAACAGTTACTTTGGTTTTTTCTCTTCAAACGTTGATAGTTGCAATCTACTAAAAGTAACATATTTAGTTACACGGTTTAGGCTAATCAATATTTCAAGACCTGTGTTTATAATCCAAAATGTTTTGCCGTTTTTTATTAAAAAACTGAAACCACGGTTTTGGACACGGTTTAAAGGATATTTTGATTCGGATTGTCACAGTGTAAAGACCATCCATTGTTCCAAGGTTAGCACTTCCTCTGACGTGATTCGAAAAGAAGCATCAGATTCGAGTTGCTCTTCAACTACGGCTCATCAATAAAGCATTTACTCACCTACTAAAATGAAGTACACTGTATGGAAAAAACATAATTTATGGAATCGTCACCAGTTCTTAACCACAACACCACAATATTTCATACGAGTTCACTTTATAAGCCTCCATTGCTTTCGAATTGTTTTTTTTTCGTAGACGAGATTCGCAGTAGCCATGTTTGGTTTTTAGACGGAACATTGATGAGATCAATCTTGTTCCATCTACCGTATGCTTCATTTGGTTTCAAACGTAGAATATAAATTTGGACTATTGTACAAAGTGTACACAACTGTTAATTTCTTCAAGAATCCAAATTTTTTTGTGGGGAAGTTAAAGGTTTTCGGATATCTTACAAAGTTCACCAATACGAAGGGTCAAATATGTGTGAAGTTGTATTTATCAAATTTGTATGTATCCATCCTAAGTTTAGTAAACCTATGTCGTCAATAAATTAAGACGTCGTGTATTTACTTCAGTTTGCAGAATAAGTACACTTTATGATGGATAGCTGTGTGATATTTGATCATTTCTGCGAAAAATTATCTTCCTATCGACCTGGCACCACTGTATCTTTCGTTTGGAGAGAAACCTATATATAGCTGATCAAACTTAGGCGAATTCCGAGCATATTGCTAAGTCATCATGTCATATAAATGTTGTTTAGATTGGGGGCTGTCAAATAGTCAGGCGGAATATCGATTATTGAAAACGATATTTTTTTGGTGAACGCATTTCTGAAACATAATGTCGCTCGTTAGCTTATGTTTGTAGATACTTATGTTCAGTGACGAGGGGAGACATTGTAAGTATCACTTCGTCCAATTTTTATTTCAGAATTAACCATAAACTCAGAAACAGCTCACAGTTAACAGTTGATACAATCCTTCATTTTAACTTGTCATTCGATGAGTATCCTATGGGCAAATGTTCTAACTTCTTACATTATTATGTCTAAGGCATAAACTGCATGTTTGATTTTTACAGATTATATATGAAATGTTGTCGTGTAATTCATTTTAGCGTACTATAACAGCCATTGGAATAAGCTTTCCTGCTAACCCTAATTCGTATCATGGGTCATTCCTGTGAATAATTTTAATTGGTCACGTCTTATGATAATAATTATGCCGTTCTGGTGTTATCGTATGAAACGTTGTTTACAGAGTTCTCGCACTTATGCCAACGTGTTTTTCGTGAGTTGCTGTTCCAACCCAGACAGGAAGATAAAACATGAACGAATCCGAAATACACAAAGATATTTTTAAAAGAACCTGAGAAGTCGCACACAAATGTCACTAGTCAAGTGCACTTACATGTTCTCGTATGCATGCAACTAAGGTAATAATTACTAATGAGTAGTCGGGAATTTGGTTTATTTTCAAGTTGACCATCACTCATATTTGATCGCAGCGTTCGCATTCAGATAGACTTTCCAGCCAGCCTCCTTTTAGAAGAAGCACTAGACTCGAGTTTCGCTCTCATTAGAGCTCGTCAGTAGTGCATATCCTTGCCACGGCCGGGATTCAAACTCCGGCCACACGTTAATAAGGCAACCATGTTGACCATTGCGCCATTGAATTTATATTAGGCACGACCGAATCATCAAATTTCAACGCTCAACCACTTTCTCTTGGCTGGAAAATCTATCTGAATGCGAACGCTGTGAGCAAGTGTGAGTGATGGGCAACTTGAAACTAAACCAAATCCCCGACTACTCATCAGTACTCTGAAATATTGCCAAGCATGTTTAATGTGGTCATTGATCTCGACCTGTCTCGGAAGTCCTAATCGCGGAGTTATCGGTCAGAGTTAACAGGGCAGTCGTTGTGTCTCCTCTCGAGACGATCGAGCAACCTAATCATTGGTCACAAGCGAGAGTGGTTGATCGTTCAGATTTCATAATTCGGTCGTGCCTAATGTGAGGTGAATGGCGCAATGGTAAACACGGTTGCCTCGTGATTGGAATGTCCGGAGTTCAAATCCCGGCCGTGGCAAGGTTATGCACTACTGACGAGCTCTACTGAGAGCGAAACTCGAGTCTAGTGCTTTTTTTCTAAAGAGGCTGGCTGAAGAGTCTATGTGAGTGCGAAGGCTGCGATCAAATATGAATGATGGTCAACTTGATAATGTAACAATTGTTGGTTGTCAGTTTTCGTTACCATCGAAGTGGTATACCGAGGGCTTCATCAGTCATCCAGTTAAGATGACCAATCGACAAGGAGTGCAGTTTCGATGTTTCCATTTGGAACGTTGTTCGAAATAAATTTTGTTTAATTCAAGACATTGGATGATTTGCCGAACCCATGCAAGTAACACAAACGTCTTAATCATGATTACTTTAACAGCTGAACCCTGCGACTGTTTTAAATAATATTGATGAAGTAAATGGCAAGCTGTGGAGTGTTTCTACTTGACTGGTGATTGGCCAAAAGTTTATTTTCAAGGTCAGTGTGAAAAATCAATTTTTGTCTTCGTCAATGCCTCCCATATATGCCCTCTCTATTCTGCTTAAATTTAGTGATATTCAGCACTTAACGATTAACCTAATTAACTACACTATGTTTATGCAAGGCATGGGTTGCCCGTATTCGAACAACTAATTGTACAGCAGAAAGATATAAGTTTATCGATCAATTGTAAATTAATTGGCCGTTTAGTTCTGTGTTTTGCACCATTTTAACAAGGCTAAAATTTAAACAGTGTAATCGTTCATGTTTCCAAGCCTTACAGTGTTTCATTGAAGAATTACGCAACGTGACATTACCATCGTGAAGAGAGCGAAACTGATGATATGACAGTAACTAACACGGCAGGGAATTGTCAGAGTATCGAAACCAGAGTGTCCTGATCGACCACTAGGGCACTTGTCAAACATTTTGGATGAAACTGTCAGACATAAGAAGCGCAAACATGCCCCATAAAAATCTGCATTCACCAGGGTTTTCAAATTATTTCGTTAGCTGAAAAGACACTAGCGTCTAGTACATCGGTGAGTTCATACAAGATGATCACACTATAGACTGGGAATTCAGTAGACCATTAAAAATATCCATTTGTTTCTATCAGTTTTATTTTGTGATAGATGACTGATGTATCTATGGACACAACAGAGAACGTTGGACATGACTGGTGGTTATACCAGATTAACACTGTTCATCTGATCCGGTGGGCTGCAACCCAAATTATGATCCGTTCGAAGTACGTTCATCTGTATTTGGATAGCATTATATAACAATACTGAATAACTCTCAGCAACAAATACTTTGACAGGAGCGGCAGAATCAGAGGTGTATGCCTCGCAGCAATAAGCGAGCTCACCTTTTTCTTCAGCAGTCAACGGATATTTCAGTCTTATGTCCAGAATTCGCAGTTCATTATAAATGCCGCGCCAAGCCATCACGTTGTTGTCATCGTGATTAATGTCTCAGCTTATTCTTGTTTTCATATTCAATTGCTTTAACATCCCGTGCTTAGAGACACGTTCATTTTTTATTGGCTTATGCTACGGCGTCTGCTCTACAGGTTAGTGCTGATATGCGGAATTAATTACATAACTTGTGAGCCAACCTAACAACCGAAAAAAAAGTCAGAATTTATCATCAGCAAAAGAGGGACAAAGAACTATAATGTATTATACGGGGGTATTTAACAGCATGAGGATTGTGCTCTACCACATGAAGATAGAGATGAAGCACACTTTAGTGATTTGCGCTACAACTCCTTATGCTCATTAGTAACGTAAGTGTGATGTGAATTAAGAGGACTTGTCCGAAACCGAATGAATCTGATATCGCGGAATCAGTAGTTCCTAGCGAATGAAAATGCATACGGTGACAGTCAATTTTTGTTAAGACTGTTGAAATTGTAGGGGAGGAATTTTTGTATTCTGTTCCTTCATACAAGCGCAGTGTTTTGTAGAACATGAACGTCATTTTTCATTGGAAATCCACGGTTTCAAGTCGGTATCATTGAGCTGGAAAGGATGAACAAAGATACGCTTATTTATTTTGATCAGTTACGTGAAAAATACGCTTACTGAATGCAGCCTTGCTGTTGTCAACATAAAGCATCGCTTTATTCGAATATTTTTCTGCATTACTGGTGAGTGTTTTTTTTAAAGATAGGGGATTGCAGTATTGAAAATCATCCTCAACAACTGAAAAAGTGTCGGCTGCAACTTAACGATACATTTGGATAAAATAGGGTCTGACCTTTTGGAGAGAAACTCTTAAACCGTGTGATCATTGCACCACTTGTGTCTGAACAAATTTCCCAGTGCCTTTACAAGTGGACACAACATACCTTTTGTTCAGCTGTGTGACCGAACAACTAAAGCGGCCAATGATAATGCTACTGTAACGTCATTTCCAAAGTTGGTTGCTTCTAATCACATTTGGTCATCAAATAGAGAGAGTATCGTAAAAGGTTTTGATGGATATGGATGGTTACATTACTAAGAGGCATTCCACTGTCCAAGATTACCTGAAATTCAATAAAGAAATAAAACCAGCAAATCCGGTTGACAACTAGCAGAATACAACCAAG
>QNGE01002930.1:13274-74171 GCA_008508345.1 Paragonimus westermani
GGGATTTGGTTTATTTTCAAGTTGACCATCACTCACATTTGATCGCAGCGTTCGCATTCACATAAACTGCCCAGCCAGCCTCTTTCGAAAAGAAGCACTAGACTCGAGTTTCGCTCTCATTAGAGCTCGTCAGTAGTGCATATCCTTGCCACGGCCGGGAGTTGAACTCCGGACATTCCAATCATGAGGCAACCGTGTTGACCACTGCGCCATTGACCTCACATTAGGCACGACCAAATTATCAAATCTGAACTCTCGACCACTTTCGCTTGTGAGCACCGGTCAGGTTGCCCGATCGTCTTGAGAGAAGGCACAGTAACTGTCCTGTTAACTCCAATCGATAACCCGGCGATTATCAGGACGAGATCACTGATCTCATTCAACTTGCAAGGCGATAATTTAGACTACTGATGAGTAGTCGGGGATTCGGTTTATTTTCAAGTTGACCATCACTCACATTTGATTGCAGCTTTCGCATTCAGATAGACTTTTCAGCCAGCCTCTTTCAAAAAGAAAGAGGCACTAGACTCGAGTTTCGCTCGCATTCGAACTCGTCAGTAGTGTATATCTGAGTTTTCAACCAAACGGGATTCACTGTCTGCCAGTCGTTCCATTCTTATGAGTATGATGACTGTTCTCATTCGTATATATGCTTTTACGTCCAATTGTTATCATTATAGATTTTTATATTGTTATCACGCTTCTGGTTGCTTATCACGTGATTGATTAGATCAATATGCTGTTCGTTCCACCCACAACGATCTGCCACTCGTGTTTGACAGTAAGACCTGGTCTTATGTCGACTACGCGTTACTTGTCGATTCTCAGATCAACAGAAATAACAGTGGGCTTGTTTCTCCTCTCCAGTTAAGTATTGGTATCACCTTGTTTTTGTGTATTCTTATATAGATGAACAACACTACTGAGTAGCAAAATACTTATACTGACTTGACAACCCAATGGACTTCATTCATGGTTGATGATGACTGTGTGATACTTCGGTGAAAAATCATCATCGTCTATTGTCAGCTTGTTTAAATGTTTGCCATTGTTAAAACTTACCAATCTTCAATCATGCTCAATGCAGTCTCTCCCAAAGTCAATGGGAGCACACCCAAACAACGTCGGAAAGTCGCTCGTGGCATATAACCATGGTTCAGTTTGTCGTGATCGCGAAACCAATCTGATAGACGAATACGTCGACGATAGACCTTGTCATGAGAAATATTCAGGTAATTAGGGCAGATGATGAAATATTTGTACGTGTTAAACGTTAACGTAGGAATGGTGATGACACATATTTGCTAACAGATATGGCTAGTTAGACAACGCTGCTGGCTAAGTACAAGTGAACAGACAAAAGACAGACGCTACACGTTAAACAGTCGAGTGAAATTTGTTTACATCTGTACTGCTGTTTAATGTAGACGCATTAAATGTGCAGAATTTGAACTCATGAAACAAGTGGACAAAGGCTTAACTTAATAACACGTTCAATTGCTATCAAACCGCTTTCAAACCACCTTCTATACACGCCCATTCCTTCTACACTATCATGGGAGCGATAAATAAACAGCCGTTTCCAAGCGTTGACAGTTCATACATACAGAAACAACGGGAGTAGACGGAGCTTATCAACATAGAGAGGATATGGAAGATCTTACAATAGGAGTTCAGCTGCGTTTAAGACCTTTATCGTATGTCCACTTCCAAATATCTGTCTGTCCATGAACGATATTCGTTCCTTTGACGGCGGATAGTATCAATGTGATCTGTGTGAGACACGCTTTGATGATCACAAACCCACTGCAGAATAATATATTGTTAATAACGGAGCTCTCGGTGGATCGATAAAGATGATAGTTTACTCGACGTTCTCATTCGCCAAATGCATGACACAAAGTAATGCAACCATAAACTATGGACGTCATTGGTTAGGCAAAAGAGTATAGGATCAGACACACTGAAGCAAAGTCCAACGCAACGATAAAGTAATCACACTGCCTGGCTGAAATGAACATGTTTCTGAAAAGCAAACGATGAGTCAGTGCTTTTGCAATAGAATGCTTCTAAACATTCTCACCCAAGAAACACTTGTACGAGGTACTGTTCATGTACCTCCCCTGAGGAAGTAAACCTCTAGAATCATGAACGACGTGTTTTTCGAAGTTTTAAATTGGTCCAGTCCTCCGGCCAGAAACCACACGGTAGACATGTAGGAATAAACCCGTGTTTCTAGTGCAACCGACCTCACAGCGGTTCACAAATCCGATTGCAAGACATCTCCATATATCGCTCTTTCGAGCTAAATCCGTTCGGTATTCGATTAAGAGCTCTATTTTGAAGACTGTTCAGTAGTAGTTTTACCACTTCAATCATACTAAACCGATGCACAGCAAATGATCGATCGAAAGTGTGAACAATGACATTAGACCCAGACATGTTAATTTGAGAGCGCAGAGATTAGCCGAGATTTTCTGTTGCAATTTGAGCATCTGGTATTATCAACTCAAGTGACACAGTTGCAACATGAAAGTAATATGAAAGCTATCACATGTAATTCGTATGTTTAGCTTGGCTTGTAATCGTAGTCTTGGGACAAACATTTGTGAACAACACCGCCTTTATCGAGTTATAGCTTGCTTTTTCATCTCGCTTATTCGATTGGACACATTTCATTTCGCACTATCAATTTTGCACGGGATACGGCCTCAAGGGCTCGAAAGTGAGTTCATATTGTTTTTTGGTGCTCACCCTCAAACCGATACTCCATGACCGGGTTCGTCCTTGTCTGGACTCGGAACGGGGATCGAACCAGCAACCCTTCGCGCTACGGGCCAAGCGGACAAGAGCTCTTGAAGCGAAGTGTTGCTGGTTCGATTCCCCATACAGACTAAATCTACCTGATGAGTCCACATAAGAACGAAACCGGTCATGGATTATCGGTTTGGGGATAGGCATCAAGAATCATTATGAACACTGCGTTTAGGTCACGTGCGATCTGTACGACTGGCCCTTGGACCACGAGTTGCGCGGCACGAATGAATGTGTCTGTCTATTGATTATGAATATGGCCCAACCACAGCACGGATGGAGGAGCCAAACCAGACTGTGACATGCAACAGAACGAAAGGATCGATAACAGACAGAAGCAAGCCATAAGTGAACAGTCTTTGTAAGTTTTTAAAATATCAACCGACTGAACGGCACTTTTTAAAACACAATTTTATTCCGCATGTTGTCTTCCCTACATTGATTTTGCGCCCACATATAACACTGGTTACAAGGTTGTTCTGAAAATCAACAGTTTCTGGGTTCGAATGATAGTTATTTGGTTCTGGTCCACATTTGACCTTATGCGCCCAATAATGTTACACAGCAGCGACTACTGGCTGGTGTTACGTTGACACGTGATTTCTCTCTGTGTATTTTTTAAAATATGGATTGCACGTAAATATTACCTCAGTGGGTGATCCTTCGTCTACGTGGGATGACGGCGCGATCACTGTAGCACGCTGTTGGCAAGTCACTGAATACTATGGTTTTTTATAGATGGTCCGCAATACTGTACGATATTAACAGTAGTGTTTATGACACCTTACTAAAAATCAGGTGCGTATTTCTATTCTGGCGGATCTGATGAAACAGTGTTACCGCGTGGCAACCTTTTCAGATAATTTTTACGAATAGAAATGTTATCCTTTTCAACAAAATATACATTTACATTCTGTACGGTGACATATCTCACAGACATGACAAACATCGCACAGATATGTCTCCGGAAGGCATCACATACACAGCCAGTGTAACTGACTGTAAACCAATTGTAAACCAATAACCTGGATACGCAGTACAAAATTAGTGAACGTAGAGTATCTTCTAGAGTGAATGATTTGAAATGTGTTTACTCACTTCAGCCTTGAGTTCATCTAACACTCCTTCTGTGTCCCGGATTATTGGTTCCATTTCTTTTCGTTGTTTACCTAATATGTTTGTTTTCTTAAGCACTTCCAATCTTTCTGGATAACAATACTTGATATCGTCAGGAGAGCGTGGATCGAGTACTGCTAAAAAGCTGTGATAATCGAAACCATCATCATTTGCGTGACGAGCAATGATGGCATCGATTCCGGCCGGAGAGATTGAAAAATCGAACATGGTGACCAGTTGTCGGAAATTGTTCAAACTCACATAACCTCGATGTGATCTTAGAAATGGGGAAAGATTGGGAGAGAACCGTTTACTCATTCTCGACAAGGCGATATCTGAATCAGGTTGGTGACATGGTTGATTCAACTGTGTACTTCAAACAACTCAACAACCTGAAGGTTAGGCAGAAGTTATGACAGAGTCATGATATAATTTTGTGTCACAATTCATCACCGTGTTGATTTGTGTAACGCGTTTACAATGGCACTTTAAAGATATTGTAAACTGTTCTTAGTTCCTACGGAGTTCTCGTGGAATGTTCGGCTACCTAGCGACTATATCGAAATCACCCTTATTCACACTTATGTCCGAAGAAACCGGCTGGGTGAAATTCCTCATCACATGACGTGCAGTGCTTCACTGCAACGGGTGAGATAGAAAGCGCGAATGAAACGTTCATAAATGGCTGACTGATCTCTATCTACGCGGAAACAAAGCGCAACATCCGAGGAGAGCAGTTCACATGTCCTCCTGCAATCCAGATGACCGAGGCCCCCATATTCTGGTGGATAAACGCTCGAGCCACCACTGACTCATGTTCACTGGTTCCATTTCCGTGAGTACGTGTTAATAATGTGTCCCACTAGCTAAATTTCCACCACTTCGCTGGTAGCCAGTGAGACTACTTTTTTACACAATTCCTCAGGTGTGCTTTTGATAGGCAACGAGGTAGACTGCTATTCACTAACTGGTACCTATGGCTTCCACCACCAGAATGAGCCCTCGTGTAAATCATAACGACCACTTTCCAGAAACCGATGTAGCGTCTACAGAAAATACTTCGTGATAAAGAGTTACTGTTTGACCACCTATAGCAACCAATTTTCTAACATTCAATCCCTCTGAAGCGAGTTCTGTTATAACAGAATCCGTCACGATCACCAATTCGTCTCGAGTTTTACTAAGTTGCTGTCAGTCTCATGAAACCTGATGGCCGCAGTTCCAAGTCAATTCACTTTGAACCACGTGAGATCGAAAAGTATGAAACATCTCCTCAGCAGGACGTCTTAGCAGCCCTACTGTCAACCCGTGTTTTGTAGGATTCAGTTTGTGGCTCACTCTGTAGTTTAGCATCAGGTCTTGGGTAGACCTATCGTGAATAAGGTCTATTACCAGCCGACCACATTGATCGGGAAGCAATTAACAATGAGAAAGAAAATGAAAGCTTTTAATCTGAGCATTCAATATCAGCAGAAGAAAAGTGCTTGATAGTCTGATAATGAGAAGTATGCTGAAAGCGTTTATTTACGTTCACATTCATGTAACTCGGACGGTCAGTGGTAACTCATAATACGCACGGAACATGTCTGAAAGACTGTTCGATAACTTGGACCTTCGGGGTCTGATGGCAAACAACAGAATGCTCTTCCACTCTCAAAACAAAGATACCGCACTCGCTCCTCGGAGTTACGTGGCATCAGAAGTGGTCACCACAAAAGAAACGAACGCCTACGGACAAGAGTGCTAACTTATTCCCCTAGTTCTTTCTGCTGAATAAAGAGGAACACAACGATATCCCATTGACTGACAAACTGACAGAAGGCAGGTAGTTGAATCACATAAGTCAAAATGTTGGATTGGCTTTGGAAGCTGAACACAAATGTTAACTGTCATTCACTCAGCTCCTGTATGGTTTGGTCGCCTACACGACAGTTGAAACAGTTGAAGACCAGGCAAGAAGAATAGAGTAAAGTGGTAAGATGCACACCTTTTTATACTATACCATACTAGAATGCACCACGTGTATTTGGTATGAAGAATAGAATAAGTGTCATAAATCCCAGCTTTCCCTAAAGGGGCCGACTTTTCTTGGTCTCTAGAGGTGGTCATATTAAGGATAGCAAACAAAACAGACTTACGCAACCCGCGGCAACTTTGAACGCCAAAAACCGCGAGTTGTGGCTATTGTGAATGACTGTGTGTGTTGTTCCGTGGAGGGAACATGTAGACGAATGAACAAACACGGTGGTCTTGACAAACTGTCATTGTGACATACAGGACTCAGTTCTAAAGATATTCGGATAAAACTTCTCATACTGTGCAACACGATTACCCATCAGTTTAACCAATACGTATTTTAGCTTACTGATGAGTAGTCGGGAATGTGGCTTATTTTCGAGTTGATCATCACTCACATTTGATTGCAGCGTTCGCATTCACATAAACTGCCCAGCCAGCCTCTGTCGAAAAGAACCACTAGACTCGAGTTTCGCTCTCATTAGAGCTCGTCAGTAGTGCATATCCTTGCCACGCCGGGATTCAAACTTCGGCCATTCTAATCCTGGGACAACCGTGTTGACCACTGCGCCATTGACTTCACATTAGGCACGATCGAATTATCAAATCTGGTTGATGATTGCTTCGATAAAACTTTGGCATAGCCGTGATGCAGTTAAGCTTACAGTTACTAACAGTGTGTTAGGATTCATGGGAAGGTTACACATTAGAGTCTGTCCGAATCTGTATAGAGCCGTTTAGAAATACTATGCAGGTTTCAGGTAGTCTGCAATAGAATGATTGTGAATGAAAAAGTCAGAGGATAACAAACGAAGTAGAAACCCGACTACTGCTTATCAAGCATACAAAAGTCGTACTGCAAAACAAACGAGACAGCGACTGAATGACTTCAACAGTGACAGGTCGAGAGTATTTTCATTCCATGATAATGATTCTGATGACTAGGCTTTCTGCAGAGTGGATTTGGGACCCCAAATATGTGCATCAAGTCTGCGCTTGAATTCAGCTACCGATGATTCCGTTTTGGCGGACTCTGGTCGGTTACTCCAGAATGGATATATGTGGGCGTTTAAACACTGATCTCTGCAAGTCAGCTGATTCATTTCGTGTCGCACGTTGAACGAGTTACTCCAGATGTTGTTTTTAATACGTATAGGTATTTTTGTCACAGGATATTGGAGTTGAGGGAGGATTCTTTACACCAAAACCAAGTCTCCTGTGATGCACCAGTAGCGCATTGAGAACTGCCCCGGTTTTGCTAACCCGTCTGGGTAGGATAAAAAACGTTCTGTCTTGATCCGTTTCACGATTCTATGCTGTATCTTCATAAAAGGGAGAATATATGCTTCACGAAATAAAGATGACTAGCTTGGCTGTCTAGATCAAGTATGGAACCTAGTGGTAAATTGAGCACAAAGGTAGAATGATCTGATTGATACTGTCCCAAAGGTCTGTTAAGTAATTCATCTACAGAGTTATCATTCTTGTCCACTGACGTACTGTTGGGAGATACACCTATGGTATTTGAGAAAACCGTTTCCAAGTCACAGTAATGTGTTTGTACCCGGTTTTTCGTTTCCCAGAAAGTAATCTACGCAATCAGAATGACAGAGATGCATCTGTATATAACTGACCGTGTTTAACACTGTTTGTTTCTCGACAGTGTGATGTAGTCAAATCACTCTCACATCTTCAGCCACATTGTTCGCTACACTCCAAATCTGATTGTTATCAGGTTATAACAACAATCAGGAATTAACTAGCTAACAAATTTCAAGCATAAATACAATACAGAATAGATGTTCTGGTATAGAACCACTTGACACATCAGTGGACGCATGATACTGATATGAAAAGGCTCCGTTAACTCTGGCACTAAAGTGGTGGTCTTGGATGAAGGTAGGTGAGCCACAGGACTACAGAATGTTCCATACCATAACTACAAAGTTTCAGGCAGAATGGCAAATGGTCTTCCCGGTTGAAGGTCTTAGAAAGACGTAGAAAATTCCGCTAACCGGTTTGTCTCCATCAGTCATCTTTGTTCAACCCAGACAGTAAGTAAATTAGTAACATAGAAGAATCCCTTCCGAAGTCCATGTTGACTCTCAGGTAACAGTACGAATTGAATGAAGTGCTTAGGTAACTGACAGTCAATCTGGCTATCCGGGACCGTCGCCATTACTGATACTAACGTAATTGGCTTGTACTTAGTGAGTTCATTCCTCCAATCAATTCAGTCGGAGCAGTAGAATTCTCAAGATTTTCTAATGTTGTGATTAACAGTTGTATACGGTGATAATGAAACCGTTATTTTGCCTATCTCAAACACGCATCGAGTATATCCGCACGATTATCATTTCTCATCTATATCAGTCTTGTACGACTGATGAAGCGAGCCATATTGGAAGATTTTAATTAATCGATTACAAGCAACTTTATCGTTTTGGCAGCTGTTATTATGCACACTGTTTAAACGATCGTCCATAGATGTAAAAAATTCCGTTTTAATTAAATCAATGGATGTAGAGTGTATTCCAGGCAGATGGGCATTTAGAAAAGATCAAATTGTGAAAAATCTGGGTTTTGGATTAACTAATTCCAGTGACAGAGATAGCATTCCACAAAGCAACGTCAGTAGCTTGGAACTTTTACACCTGGACTTGGTCACACACTCGTCCGAGTTGCTCTTGTAAGATCTACCAAATGAACCACAGGAGTTACTGCCTACGAAAGAGTTCCTGGACAGTTCATACTGAGTATAGATGGTACACTTCTGAACTCGCGACACCACTTCTCCGTTCAAATGTTGAGGAGATTGCCACCTTCCTGTAACTGGTTCATAACCGTCAGAAACCCAGAGTTTCCGCAGTTGGTTCTCTTCTAAGTTAACGAATGTTGCAAACTGTTTACCAGTCAAGCAACATATTTGTTTATCAACACCGTATTTGCCTTTCCTTTTAGAAGCCTCATGCTGCTACTAAATCACTGCTGTTGAGAACATTAGGTCGTATTTATACGGAAAATACGCTCAGGTTGCTAATTCTTCAACTCCCAAACTATTCATATTTTTACACGACACAGAATAGAGAGATACTTTGGTCTGTGTGAATGGTTGTCCCCGGTGGTTACCTGCGAACAATACAAACAACAGTTAAGTGATATTCGGGTTTTCGCAACACCATATAGCGACGGACTCAAACCCAAGACTTGTGGACATGTGACAGAATGACCGTAAACTCATCGTCTAATCGACGATAACAACTTGGACTATCATCTGGGTTGGAAATGCTGTTCACCTACTGTTTCCAAAAATCCTGTTCTGATGGATGTCTGCTAGTTTGCAAGCCAACTAACAAATGACGCAACAATTATAAATGATGGGAACTGACAAATGACAACAATTCTTCAAAACATTTCGGTTCCCCAAAACGTACTTGTCGAATGCCAGAAAGTCTGGTAACAAAATCATTCGACGCTCATGTATTTTTCGACGTAGAATAGACATGCTATTCTCATAGTTCTCTCGCATCTCCTCTGAAGCATTCGACCAGTCCACAGTTCCTGGTTTAGGTTGTTTGTAAGTCTCTTGAGGTAGAACGCGAGTGAGTGGTTGTTTCTCCAAATCCGGTAACGTGAAAACTGAAGATGTTAGTAAGCAAAATAGATAACTGTCTTACAAATTATTTTCGGAACACGACACTGACTCTTATGTTCAGTCATGAACAAAATCAACGGTTTGTAAATGAATTATTGGGCATACTATTATTAGCAAAAGTTTACCCATTCATTCTTTAGACTGGTTTAAATCCTTTCTATCATTCCAATTAAACTCACACCGATGACATAAAAACATCCGATCAGTTCAACGTAGTGTACAACAGGGTCGCATTGCTTATAGGTCTTGTACACTCCCAATGAGAAGCCAGTGGTGGTTTTATTCCCATTAAGAGTGCTCTCGTTGGCTGTATCCTTTCGGTTAACCATTGGACAAGTGTGCTCTTGTACACTGCTTGAACTGATATATCAAGTTTAACATGTCATGGTGGGAGCCAGTATTTCAGCATTCTGTGAAATACCCCTAACGCGGCGATCAGATATGTCCGAAAGCCCACAGTGAATGGATTGTGGACAACACAGACGATTGGACGAGCCATTGCTCAACGAAATCGAACGAAGAATGGGAGGCAAGAAAACCGCCGACAGAAAGCGTTAGCCACATAGCAGAAATCCGGTCAAAGTGTACATGACGCGTGAGTGGAAACCGCTTGCGTGTTGTGGTCTGGAATTCTGGTCCCTGAACGGGAGCGCACGCATGGCGTGGTGTGGGAACCAGCCAGTCAGTCAATGAAGACCGTGTTTTGTTGAACGACTCTTCGTTACGCTATGAATAAATACTGAAAGATGCCGAATATTGGAATCGTTCTGGATATGCAGTTAGGGTGACAGCATTCTCCCATGTGCGGTCGTTCTCTGTGAATGGTAAAGGCTCACACTGACGCCTAACTGCCACAAAACCTCGCGAAACTTAATGGATCCGATTTTTCAGAATGAATGATGTAATTGCTGGAACAGCTTGAGTCTAAACTCAACTGTTCAGCGTCAGAGTGTTTATACCATGCAACTAAGCAGCTTAACTGTAAACGAAACTAAGTTGCCGTCAACAAGGTAGTTGCCTCGCGTCATTGATTACGCTTACCTCACAGAGTCAATCTACAGTACCATTCACGTGACCGACACACGATTAGTGGTCATCACTCCTAATGTTCTTAGCCAACTGACACTGAGAACCACGAGGGTCTCAGATCGGGAGGTGAACTCGACCTACAATGCAGCGGTTGGATCGACTTGACTAACACTCTTCAAAATTGGTGCCGTACATGAAGGAGATGAAAGCAGAAACCGTTGAGATGAGGAAGCCCATTTTTAGTGAATAATCTCATTCGAGCAGTGTAACAGTCTTAAGTGTTCGGTCTAAAACAATCGTTAACGGAGAGAATGTGGATGACAGCAGAGTGGAATCCGTTTGCTTTTAAACCCACGTTAGACGCACTTCGTACCTCTTTGTATGTCTAGGTACAGTGTGACGGCAAATAAGTGGCACGAGATACCACAGATACGCTTTTTCACGCAGCCCCTTTGTCGGAAGGACACAGTAGGAATGGTTTGAGCGATAAGTCGCTATATATGGTCCGATGATGTGCTACGTCAAGTCAGTTGAAGAGACTGATCGTCCTACTAGAAGGCTCTGCGTGTGGGTAGCAAGTGCTCAGGCATCCGCCACGCTGTCCGAACACGATCGTCACAGATTGTGGTCACAATGCAATTGATGCGCCAGTTGTGAGGTAAGCTGTTTTAGGCGTGTGTTATGAACCGACTACGTCTGTCCGAGTGAACGTTCACATCAACCTCAGAGATCGACTACCCACCTACACCTCACTTTTGTATTCCCTTTGGAGCGTGAACCCAAGGGATTCACCTCATCCGTAGGTTAATAAGAATACATCACGTTTCTAAAAGTGTACATCGCTGAAAAACCAATCCACGCTTGTCTTACACACGAAATTTGCTTAAAATTCATCGTTCTCCTCTAGACAAATTTCATCTTAAAGAATATGTGATGGCCAAATTAACACTCGACCAGACTGATGAGCGAAATTTATTGGACGTTTCGGTCAACATTCTTATCGTTGTTCTTGGTGGTTATCGCGCACTTGTTCGTGTCCTGTTCCTCACCCTGCCTTATATGTGTTCTTCACAGGTTCATCTGAATTCGAAATTGTCATAAGTGCTCTCAGCTCCGAAATTCGATGGGGTGGTCAGGGAATATCAACTCCAGTTAACTGGCGCATGCAACATGCAAGTTCACAAAATGAAAAATCTTGTCTCGTCAGTTCGTCTCTTACTATTGAACTGGTTAACTGTTTGTCAGTCTATGTACAGAACTCTAGCTAAGTCAACTAAACAGATGAAGGTCACGAGTAGGGTCAAATGAACGGGTCACTGTAGGCTACTCACCAAGTAGCATGTGAACGATGGTCATGGAGACGGTCATACTGCTATCTCATGCTTATGCGCACTGATGGAAGTATTACTCGACCAATTTCCGTCTGTAGAATTTCATTAAGTCAAATGGATAGTAACAAAGGTTACCGAAAATGTACAGACGCTCTATAGTGTAATTAATCAGAACAGGTTAAGAACGATAGCGAACGAACAAAACTATTTTGTACATGAACTGGTGTCAGACTACTTTTCCCACTCTGTTTCAGTTCCGTCGTAGATGCGCAGATATTTCACAAACTTCTTAATTCTTTTGTCTTGCTTTAGTCATATTTGATTCTTCTCGGTATTTCTCCCCTGAAGTTTATTCCATGTCACTGCTGAAGTGATCGACGACTCGACCTATGGATGTTACGAATGAGGAGTTCCAGCGACACTCATATACGATATTCTTCTTGGAGCACAGTGATTAACATATGCTAGGTGGACAAACTAATTTTGTTTGTGAAATTCAGTGAGACAAAGGGTAAGATACACGATATTCTTGTTTATATCCAGTCGTTTTGGATGTTTTGTGTAGCTCCAAATTGCGAATTGAAATCGTAAGTCTGCAAAAACAGCAGTAGACGCAAACCAGACAGTGAAGTTCTACAGGTTGTTGCTCGGAAGTAAATGAATTGTTTCGTTCAGGCCTCACGTTTACGCATACTTAGATGGATAAGTCATGCATCATAGATGCCAACAAGTCGTCTGCCACACCGAACATTCTCTATCGATGCTTCAGCCGATTGGCATAAGCTATGAGGTGGAGAGATGATGACCTGACATAGAAAACTACAGTCTTCAACCCAGAGGCTGTGTGTCGGCCGCATCACCCGGGGATAGGATCGTCGTGACTCACAGAATTGGTAACTGAAGACATTAAGTGAGATAGTGGGCGATCGAACATAGCAGCATGAAAAATGCCGCTATTTGACCGAGTTGTCTGTGAATTAATGCCATTTTAATGACGGCGGACAGTGAAAGCTGTGCGGAATCTGATGACACTTTACTTTCACGCATAGCTTGGTTGTTTGTTTGTAAGATGTAGGCATTTTGGTGTTTAAAGTCTACCTTGAGCCGTTCCTGATGGTTCAGGACAATTCATCCAGTAAGCCGTACTAGGATATCCCGATATCGCTTAGTCAGGCAGCCAGGTTAACAGGGCTGTTTTCCGAGTCCAAAATGGTGGCCGAAAAAAGAGGAATTTAAACGAGGCTGTTTGACATATTTACATTAGAAATACTCTCTCATCTGGAGTGTGATTTAACAGAATACACAAATTAACCAGCAGAAAAGCGTTCAAAATGAAACAACTAAAGACGAGTCCGTTGTCTTACTGAGTTACCCGTAAAACAGGGCCACTCAATGAAGTCTGGCAGTGGATCCACGGAAATGCTGCCTTGAAAATACGGTGTGTTACCATCTTGCTGTTGACTGTTTGAATTCGGTTCCAGTGGATTTAGAATTAACGTAACCTAAGTTTGTTTTATCTCTGGACTATAGCCTATTTACAATGCAATTAAACGCTGATGTGAACTACTGCTTTCACTTGTGAGGATGGTTCAGTTACACACAACCGGACAGCAATGATTCTGGTTGGACACTCACATATGCCGCTCACTGAGGATCAAACTGTTTGCCTCATAAACATGAGAGGTGCAGAATTTAAATCACGATCTGGTAGCGAAAATGTTACATGGATTTCCAGATGCGCAGGGAAAATGGTTTATGTAACAACTGTAAGAGGATTGGGGGAAAAACACAAACGAAAGTTAATGCACAGAGTACTGGATCTCAAAGCAGAAATTTCAGTGGATCCGGTTCCTCGGCACGTCTGGCAGCGTTCTTAACCAAAGATCTCCAGTATCTTTTAGACGCTAGTCATGGCTTTCGGAAAGCTCTACTCCCAATGCCCACTTTGTAGACTATCTAACAAACTGACAATTACAACTGGACACAACCCACGCTGATAGGAGTGTTCGGACTTTGTCAAAGCCAACAAAGCCAGTAAGGGTTTCGGGGGATAAAAGGGGTGAAAAACTGACACTTTGGTTGGGGAAAGTCTATTTTCCCTAAAGAACGGTTTAATTTTTGAGATATCCTTGAAAATTAATTTGTAAACTTGAATTTCATTTTTTCGCGCCATAACGTGCCAAAACTTAAATCCGGCGCACGTTTTCCCGTCCGTCTTTGATTGGTCCATTCCACTTTTAATGGGCTAATTCCAGTAGGGTTGTCCAAGGTTGTTCAAAAACTATATATACGCGAACGCTGGTTTGTCAAGTTACCTTTGGTTTGAGAGCAAATACATTCTCGGCTAAAGGTCACGGTCTTCTGTGGTCTTCTGGGTTTCCGGGTATCGTTAAGCGCTGTATTACGTGTTCGTGGTTCGTATATTCGTGCGCTGTCAATTCTCGTTATTATTGACCACCGAGTCGTAACAACTTTGAACGTCACACTGACATTCTGTTCCTCGGCAGTAGTGAAGACATGTAGGTGAAATTGTGTAGGAACTCAAACTGTTTAAGCCTATTGAAGGAAAATGGTTATAATCACTTCGGACATGATGGCCAAATATCTGCATAAGGCGATGTTCACTGATGAAAATCAGGCGGATATTGTACCAGATCAAGTTCACCACTGTTTAGCCGCACCTTTCTAGTGGCAATCTTACAATGCTCATTCATCACAGTGTCCATATTAATGTTGAACCAGTCCACGATCACTCGACGTTCGTGTATTGCTTTTAATACTGATGTTGCACTGCAGAATATATCTGCCATATGGTCAGGTGCTTGTCAAAAAGACCGGGGGAAGTGAATCAGAACCGACTGCCAAAATATCAGTTGGTGTCAGCGTCACACACCTCACCGACAAAGATTATCACACGAATGTCAAAAAATCATTCCATATTGTCTACAAAGTTGCCAACACTCAATTTAAGACAGTCTGCCGCCGAATCGATGGCAATCAAATTACGCAACTTCAATACGTATTTTCACATGAAAGTTGTTCAGCTCTTGCAACATCCATGGACGGAGGTCAGTCAAAACCACTCCAACAAGACAAATATTTGATGCTGAACGTTGTAATCTAACATCTAGTCAGCGTCTGATTCACGTTTGATCAGTTATCTTGAGGTTAACATTCACTTTCGATGTTAACAGCCAATTCACAGACTTTGAAACCTGATTTGTGGCACGGTTTGATGAACCTTCTGTGACTGTATTGCCTTGAGAAAGAGTTATAATATACAACTGTTACTATGACCTGAACATCAGTCATGAGAGCAAACACATATCTCATTCTCATAGACTGTTTACTCAGCTCTTTTTGACAGTGATCGTTACATTGCAAAAAGCATACAGCTGTCACAAATCAGAAACAGCACTCGGACATCAGGTGGCTGATTTGCTAGTTGACAAGGTATTTGGCCTACTAATCACACTGCACAGCTTGCGATGATTGAGTCACACACTCCGTACGCACTGTGATTGTCTACCGTACCGGGCATTATATGCTAACACCAACAGTTAGGTGAAACCACGCGGTGATCAAGCAACAGCGTGAACATGAAATATGAACACCATGACTGCTCCAATGAGCAAAGTGGGTAGGTATTGCCTGTCTGTGTTGGTACCCTGGTGACCACTAAAATCGCTGATTAGAAACGCTAACCGAGATGGCAATGTGCCGCAGTCAACGGTGTACCCGTAGTCAAACCATTTCTAGTTCTTCCGCCTAGTCTTCTTTCATTAAACTTAACCCTTTCTGATAACGTTTACTTCTGGGGTGTTCCACATCACTGTTGATTTGATCGGCGGCCCAAGCCACAGCACATTCAGGTCAGGTTCTTGGCTGCTATAATGATGAGGATGAGGATGTTATTGATGACGATGGTGGTGGTGGTCAGCATCGACAAGATGATTCTACCGTTAACAGCTATACATTACACACGACTACGCAACACAAACCTGATAAACTTAAACTTATCATTTGGTGGGAATGAGCTGAGCTACTAATGAGACAGTAACAAATAGAAGAACGTTATCTGCGTACTTTAAGTCTAACAGACTCTTGTTCACAAATAATCCTACATTCAAGGTCTGTCGAAGCAATCGCTAATATGGCTTCCACTAAAAAAATGAGTAATGTATACCAGCACTCTAAATATTGCTCAACTAATCAATGATTTATGTGATTTCCTAATCGTGGGGTCATCGACTGAAGTTAATAGGACAGTCACTGTGTGTCCTGTCAAGACGATCGATCAAGCTGAGGAGTACTTAGGCGAATGTGGCTGAGTGTTTGCATATGACAATTACGTCGAACCTAAAGTGAGATCCATGACACAGAGGTCAACATGGCTGCCATGTGAGAGAGTGACTGGAGTTCGAATCACAGCAGTGGTAGAGATATACGCGACTAACGAGCTCTAACGAAAATTTTGAGTGATGTTTGGAGTGCATTAACGTAGTCGATATCTCTCTGTCTGTCATCATCACCAACCTAACAGTTATGAGCCCGACCAGAATTTACTGAGGCTCGAACTGCCGCTCACGTCAATAACGACGTGGAATATATCCTAGAGGAAGAAAACAGTAGGTGCATTCTGAATACTGATCTACGAAGCGTCCAATAGTTTTGCCACAACCAGGAACAGCAATCAAACTCATCATTCAAACTTCATCGTTCAATATTTCATACGTTGTTCTGTTCAAGCTTCAATGTGGCTGCAGTTACTGATAGCAAAATGGAAAAGGTCAAGAGACGTCACATTTCCCTGGTTTGTTTTGCTTACCTGAATCAATGTCGTTCACAAACTTCATCCAGTTGACCATGTTAGGGTCATGGGGTGAAACGTACGCATTCGATATGGTGTTCATCTGCAATGGGGTCAGGTCATGCAACCCCAGACGAGAAAACCCGGCAGCTGTTAGACATCGGGTGAACTGCGAACGTGTGATGTGGCCGGTACGTAACTGATCGAAATCAAAGAACCAAGTTTTCAGAGGAATGCGATGAATCAAAACAAGATGCCGAATTCTATCGACTAACACTTCAACGGGTAAATTGTCTCCAGCATTTTTGATGCAAGGAACAACAGTCGACAACCAGTCACGTCTGGAAACTTTTCTGCCGGATTTGCTGTCACCAATCTCAGGTGGTTTCAAATCATTTCCGCAGGAACAATTATTCAAATAAGGCTCCTCTGAGGGCTGATTATGGTCACGTTGTGCTGTAAATCCTTCGTCAACTGCTTGACAAAATATTGCGTAATTAACCTGCCCGGATGTGGGATCTGAGAACTTGCGACATAATCGACTGCAGTCTTCCGAGGTGACATCCAATCCGAGGAAGTGCAACACACGTGCAAACTGTGAATTCGTTATCACCCTGGATATGCCAGTGCCCTGTGAATAATTAGGCAGTTAGAACAGGGAGTATGCTTGTATGCATCATTATACATAACCATTAAAATTAGAAAGGAACATGGGAAAAGGATACACATCTCGTCCGTTGCAGAGCAGGCAGAACAAAGTTTAAAGACCGATCCAACAGGACTAACCACTCATACATCCCGTAACTAACATCGGTTCCATTTTACACACGTACAAAGTGTCACTCGTTAGATACAATGCTAACGAACCTGCTTCAACCTAACTGTACTTCTTTTAGTGGGCAGAACGCATAAATTTAATTAATTTAACCTACTACTCAGTAGTAGTAGAACTGTGATATTCAATAGTTGTATTCACGATTACTAATGCTGGTTGTCTAAGGCAAACTTATCACGGCTGCTCAGTCCCTGATATAATTATTCCTGGCTTCTCGTGTGTCATTTTTTCTCAGCCAGTGGAGCACACAGGCATGCAGTTCCTATTCGTGGTTCCATTCTAACCAGTTTTCGAATATACCGTTCTTAACTTCGTCAACTACAAGAATATATATCGGTGATTCACACTGGTGCTTAATTGATACACACTCAGAAATGAAAAAAGAGAGATGTTTAGTTGACACCCTTAGTGCATGTTCTAATTGCCTAAGTCTGTGTGAGCTTAAGTATTGGATGAATGGACTGACCCGGCAATCACTACCGAATGTCAACTTTCAAACCTCTTTGTTGCTTACACGTTAATGTCCCTTGATGCCATTGGCCGAACACAGATATCGACACTTACTTGACTGAAGACTATTCACCTCTTCTACCCTGAGTAGTCAAGTTCCTTAGCCTTTAAGTAACATAGCTATCACAGTTGCCTTATGCATGCATCGTTCAGGCTTCGGACAGATGCCTCTGTATCACCAGATATATTCTAGGTGGGTGAATACCGGTCTGGCTCTTGTTTCATTATCTGCACCTCCACCTCTGAGTACACAACACGTGCAAGCAGCATCCACAACTTCATTAGTTAATATGAAATCTACGTATTCTCCACGTAGTCGCTAGATACATAGGAATATTAGCGATTACTTTACAACTGACCGTCGGACACAGATTAAATTTGCGGAAAGGTGTCCGACACAAACAGGGGAACCCGCGACAACAACCAGAATGACCGAACTTAATTTGGACACTGATATACAGAAGTTACCTTGTTATGAATACACACATTTGTTCATTGTTGTATACTGTCAAGGCAACTTGTCTGTTCCAATAGAACACTCATCAACATAATCTTCAAAAAGACATTCTTATCATCATACAATTGTGATTCACAAACGAGGCGGTTTCTCTGACTACTATCAGTTGTGTATGGGTCAATCGTACGATATTGTTTGTTTGTCATTCACCTCATGAGAGAGAGAAAAAAGGAACGTATTTTAAATGGATGTGCAAAGCGGATGCTGAGAATCGTGGAACCAGTTGAATAGACAGACATAGTGAACAAAAACACAGGAGGTGTGGAGTTTGGCCTTTTGCCACTAAGTCGTGATGAATAACATGTCATGACAGTTGAAATGACGATTGGAGTTGCACATCTGCACATGTACAGCGCTGCAACCGGCTGGGGGGAGGGGTTAAAGATTGTGCAAACAACTGTGAATGTTTGGATGTGATTCACCTGGTAATACTTATTCATGAGATAATGATCGATCACATACATACCGGACACTCAGTTAACTTGATTCTCCAGTCATGCCGGAATGTGCACCAACATATAACACTCCATTTGCCGATATGTGATGCTTATATGTTCGATCCAGTAACTATATGAAAACGGGCCGGATAAATCAAGATTCTGTGACCGAAGGAGTCTGGACTTTTGAATAAGAAAGTTGAATCTGAAACATGCTATGAGTTGACCTAGTGTTGGACAGCGTGAAGATAACGTTGTATCTTTTGCACTGCAACTTTTTGTCGCAGTCGCTGTTCGTTCGAGGCGTTTTTTCTGTGAAAACTTGAGCACCTTTACTTTGTGCATATTCACAAACACTAGAGCTTCTTGTCCTCCCACGGAAAAGTTGATTCACACCCTGGCGATCACAGCTACTCATGCAACTGAAAAGCCAAGACAAGCTGAGATATTGTACTTCAACTATAGAGGATTTGACAGCCTGGAACCCTTCAAATCATATTGTTGCTCTACTGCGCCATGACTCCGAAGGTCGTTTCTGGCAAGGCCGCAAAGAAGTCCTCGAAGGTCAAGGTGCCAAAGATTGACAAGAAGAAGAAGCGAAGGAGGAAGAAGAGCTATGTCATCCACATCTACAAGGTCCTGCGCCAGGTTCACCCCGATACCGGTATCTCCTCAAAGGCCATGTCTATCATGAACTCCTTCGTGAATGACATCTTCGAGCTCATCGCAACTGAGTCCAGCCGTTTGGCTCACATGTGTATTTCACATGAAAGTGATAACCTAGGCATATACTTTCTATATTAATACATGATACTACTGCGTCGTATTAATGATGACGAGGACAAAGATGAACGCATTCGGAAGTCTACCCACACGGCTGCGTCCATCTTCAACGAGAAACTTCTCTTTCTAATGGGAGCAGGTAGCAAGTCACTTTCGAAAATTTTGAAAACTCACTTTTCAAACATGAATCCCGAAACGCTTAAAATCATATTTATTCGATAAACATTCGGTTGACGAAGGTTAACGACTCTTTGATGCCCATCGTACTAAATGGTCGTCCACTGTTGTCATTTCGGCTTGGATGATCAGGCGGAACACGTTCAGAGTCGACTACTAATTCTCCAAACTGGTCCAGAAACCAGGAGAAAGTATCAACGAGTTCATCGTATGTGTACACTAATCCATATGACAAAATTCACCGAGGCGGTTTAGAAAAACTAGTCCTCCTTCAGCGTTAACTGCAGGATTAGCAGATGGAAATGTGTCAGGGAAAATGGCTTCTCAAAATGATATCACGATCGATTTTGACGAAACTTGGTTAATCGTCCGTCAGCAAGCACAACCTACTCAGCAGCTTGAAGTTGTTATGGTATATCCGTCGGTCAAACCCATCCAGATGGCGATCAGAGCATAAATACGCATAGCTACCAAAGAGCAGGTCTTTCGACAGTGAGTGTCAAGCAAGTTCATTCGCCCATACTTCAAGTATACACATACTCAGATCATGCATAAGGGATTTCTGCTAGCCGTACGGAATATCGAGCACCCTCACCGATGTCGGGGTAGATTTCTACAAGCTACAAGATAGACAGTGGATGAGTTGGCTTGAGGAGATGAAGCCACTTACAAAAGCGTTAACCAGTGGAGGTCGGGTTCGTCTCCCGAGCCATAGACTTTGCGACTCACACAACTGGTGGCCGAAGAATTCAGCTGAGATGGCGGCTACTCAGGCTCATTGGAATGAATGTTGCTGTTGTATGCCTCAGTTTTCTATGAAGCAGTTGAAATTGGTTTCACGGAGCACTGAAAGCCGTATTACCGACTGACGCCTTAATTCAATTCATAGTTTGATTATTTGTTTGCAAGGGGTAGGTATCTCTATGCTGAATGAATGACTATATGTACATATATATATATAGAGAGAGAGAGGTGTTTTCGATTGCTGGATGTTTAATTCATTTAACCAGGTTCATCAGTTAGGTCTCATTCATTCATCGGTTGTTTACCGTAGTTTGCTTTTCTTCATATAGTTAGGCAACTGTCTCCAAGCAAATGTGTCTGAGAATGACGAGTTGAACGATCTTCACAAGATACTTGTGTCTCGAGCGATGGACCAACAACAAACATTTGCTAACCGTATATATGTACGGAAGTTACAGTATTTGGAATGAATGAACTAATCTGATTCGATAGTAATCACTGATAACATTTCGTTTATCTTCATCGGTGGCAAACGTAAAGCATACAGACTATATATGACAAACGAAGTACGAACATGCATACGTTCCTACAGAGTATTATGTCATCAACATCTCAGCAGCCCGATGAGTTGTCTCAATCACTTTTATACACATAACGCCGACCAACATAGCTTCGCTAAAGATCAACAGTTTCGGATTCTGATTGCATAAGGATATTTTTTTAATGACACCGTAACCGTCCTGTTTAATCCAATCGATCACCCGAAGACTAGGACTTCTGTGCACAGTGGTGAACACGGTTGACTCGTGAAGACGTGGCCGAAGTTCTGATCTCTGCCTTGACAAGAATATGCGCTACGAGTGAGTTCTAACGTGAGTGAAATTCGAGTTTGGTGTTCTTTTTCGAAACGGATTGACTGAAATGTCCATGGGAATGTGATAACTGCAATCAGCTAAGAAGGTTAATATGCTGAATTGTTTTCTGAGGTGTCTAACAATGATACAGAATTTCACTGGTTTGTGATTATTGTGACCATTTCGGCAAGTGTTCTGCCATTCACTGAGATAACTGTCGATCTGCTCTGTCTATGCACCCTTCATTGCAACCGCAAATAAACTGGGTGAAAAACGAAATATTCTGCGGACAGAACAAATCGTTAAGAAACACATTACTGCAAATTCGTTGAAGCTCAGAGCATGATGAACGAATGTAATGTACGATTTTGAACGGCTCCAAAGAAAGATATATTTTCAAGTTGACCATCACTCACATTTGATCACAGCGTTCGCATTCAGATAGACTTTCCAACCAGCCTCTTTTGAAAAGATATATTTCTAATCATGCAATTCAAAGGGCGAATGAAGTTTACTTTGTACTGTCGCAATTGGTTCAAACCACCAAAAGATCAGTTCTACATAATGAACGCAGTTTGTGTGACTATTCTATCCTTCACGTTATCCATCCTCCGTTCACTGCTGTTTTTCTGTCATATATATACGCTGAAACACTTACGCACTGATGATGTCACCTCGCCTGGTGATGAAACGTTTGCAACCTAAATGCCAAGCTCGGCGAACATATCAATACCATATATAACCTGAATTTGCGACAGAGAAGAGCAAGCGAAATGTGAACATATTGCAACTTATTGTAGCGAAAGGGCGGACAATAAAGCACAGTCTTTATTATCCAATACGCTAGTTGTCATGCCACGCGCGCGTTCGCGTTTATGAGTCATCCGTGCGGACCACAACACCCCCGATTTTCGCTCACACGTCGTGCGCACTTCGACCCGGCTTTTGTGTGTCCGACGCCTCTTGTCAAGGAGTTTTTCACCTGCCGTTCCTTGTCTGTAGGGCCGACCTAGTTGGGCGATGGCTCGTCCGATCGCTCGTGCTGCCCGCAATCCATCCACTATGTCCTCTGGTCCTATTCTACGACCACGTCGAGATATTCCCTCAGATGTTGGAATAATCGTGTCTCGATCTGGTCATTCATCCCATATTGCCTGCCATGCCTCGCCCGTTGGTCCGATCCGGTTGAGCGACGGCTCTTCCGGTCGCCCTGCTGTCCCCGACCCGCTCGCTTTAGGCTTTTAGAGGCGCCTTGCTGCCCCATCGATGTACTCCGCCGAGAGTTGGAACATCCGCACCTCCGGTTTGACGATCCACCACAGTCTTCTATCTGTTCCGACGAAGCTGTCTGTGGGGACCCGGCGTATCTTACTAACCAGTAGCATGAGCTGTATGACTACACGATGGAGAGTTTACTGTTGTTCTTCAATTTGACAGGTAAATTGTTTCCCATCAGAAAAACTTCTCCACATTACGCTACGTTCCTTTGGGGGGCATGGTCACTTTGTCGAAATAACATGATTTTTTGCTAGCTGGCGTGCAGTCGCAATCTCACCGAAAATCTGTGAAGATTATTACCTGGTAAACAAATCGACGGCGAACTTAGTGGTCGTTATGAAGCACTCGTGCTGAATGTAAATTCTACGATAATCCAGTCTCTCCCAGCAAGATGGTCCAATCGATCTATCAAAGTATATCCACGGAATAATGGAAACGAGTCATATTACACCTCTGTAGAATTATAGCACACAGGCTGATCGGATAGTTTTATGCGTGTGTAAACGAAATTTAGGAACTGAAATTTAACCTGGAACTTCGATAAGCATACTGATGAGATCTGCTAATGATCAACGGGATAGTCATCAACCGGATAGTCATCATGTGTTTACTACGTTTATCGGATGCTTATAGCTACTGATAAGTAGTTTGGGAGATTTGGTCCGTTACAAATGACCCAATTACGAAAACACTAGACTTCTGCAGGATTTGAACCAGTGATAGGAACAGTATATCCGAAGACGACAAGTGTCCTACTCGCTCAGCTACGAAGCCATGCCGGGATATCATAATTTCATTACCGTTTTTTTTGCAACGGTAGAACAAAAAGCACTCGCACAACCGAAAACAAACAAAAATACTCACTAAATCATAGTCTCGAAAATGTGAGTAGGTCGTAATACGATTTTTCCGCACTTTGGAGCGAATTTCATCCAACAGTTGAGATATACGTTGCTCTTCTTCGGTGCTGAAAGTAGGCACACTCTGTAAAAGCGTGAAAATTAATGATGAGAGTGGACATCACATTGTAAGACAGAATGAGCCATAGTTGAAATTTTAGTGCGGGGTTACTGTTGCAACGAACAAACAATGTGAGCGGACACTTAGGAATAGTTTATTTGTCCACAGCGGATTATTTTACGAGCATTGGTGATAATCACCTTTGCAAAACCAGTAGTGCGCCTTCCCATACCAACTGTCATCATACCGAATGAGGTCAATATGACAAAGAAATATCCGATTCTGAAATAGTTCCTTAATACAGACGGTCATTACAACAAACGATTTTATAAGAAACATCTCGGAATGACGAACAGGTTGACCGTTTACTTTCTGCTTATAACCAAATGTGTCGAGTATACCACTACATTTGTTTGGATACGATAGAGTGAAAATATTCATAAACGACTCAGAACATCCCAACCTGACCATTACTAATATCAGTTATATGATGAGTAGTGTTCAGTCACATGCGATTGAATGAGCAGTGTTCTGATGATGATATGTCCTAATGATTGGATGTCGGGCCGAAAACTATCTGTCATGAAACGCTTCAAATGATAAAGGAGAAATCGATGGGGCACATAAATTTCAGCACTTCTCGCAGCAGTTAACGGCTCTTTGCGTGTGGGTGAACACATGTGTAAACGAGGGGCTCAATAAACGGATGATTCTATTGTAAAAACACTCTCAAGATGAAGTAGACTAGATGCAAAATGAAAAGACGTGATTTGGACCCACATTTGTAAAACGACTGAAATTCCCGTCAACTTTTAGGAGGTTTCTGTAGAACTGTATTGTACCCCGTTGGCTGCACTGTACACCAGATACTTTTGCACACTTTCTTGTAAAGGTTTATTGTGGTTATCCTCTCTGGATATCTGTGATAACTTTGCAAACAAAGTACTTTCTCGTTTGTTTGTGCTTACCGGTCGCATGCATAAAACTACTGAATGTAGATAACGTGCGCTTGATAACACGAACAGTAATTAAACAAGGCACATATTGTTGAATTCGGGGTCATTGCCGTGAAGGGTTGGACACCACATTCCATATTTGGTTGATTCTAGCACTCTCCACACTAGTCCTCCCTGATGGGATGTGGTTTAACCAACTCTAACCTGTCTGTAACGTTTCCCATCCAGGTATGAAGGTTCCTTATGAACAAGAAATCGAGGGCGATCTGGTATTTTTGAACATTCAGTGATTGGAGTAAGCTGAGAATGTTTGTGTACATCCGTATTTCTGTAGAGCCGTTTAGATAGAATATGCAAGTTTGAACATGGTTTCAGTTTCAGATGGTCTGCAATAAAAAAGCTGTGAATGCGAAAGTCAAAGGAAAATGAGCGAAGTAAAAGCCCACCTACTGTCTAGCAAGTATACAACAGTTGTATTGTATCAAACTAGAAAACAGTTGGATAAATTAATCAATGACAGGTCGACAGTACCTTCAATCCATCGCAGTGATCCTAATGATCCATTTGTCTAAATATTTGGTGTGGTATCTGATGTAACGCGCCTTTGCTCTGCTAAACATGCTATCCCGGCGTGGATGTTGTATCCACATCCCTGCTGTGCGCAGAGTCAGGAAAAACACGACTGTGGAGAAACACACACTGTAATGCCTACTTCAAGCTAGATAAATGAATTAAGTGCATGTAAATATATAGCATGAATTAGTTGTTTAGACCACTTCGCGATTAAGTGGTCAAGTAGGGTCAATTCCATAGCCATTGCACTCTGATTGGTTCATCAGGCTAGCACAATACCCACATGCACCTTCACGCCTCATCCTGGTTGGTATAACTGGAAAAATTTACACGTCAAGGTTTTGTTGAAATATTTCGTCAGCCGTTACCGATGACCTGATTATGTTGTTTTGATGTTATCGTCTCCAAACAGTATCTCGAATACGTCCGTCAAGTCTGCGCTTGAATTCAGCTAACCAAGAGGAATCTACAGCAGTATCTGGTGCACTTTTCCAGATTAAACAATCCCGGATTCTAAGAAGTGTTCACTGTAAATCAAACGACTCATTTGAGACCGTAGCCTTAGCGAGTTATCTCTCATTTAGATATTTACACTAGGCACACGAATTTTTCTCAAAGGATGTTGAGGTTGATGGAGAATCCTACGTACTAAAATCAAGCTCTCTTTGATGTGCCCGTAGCGTATTCCGAACTACCTCAGTGTGAGCAACCTAGCTGAGTAGAATGCAAGAAGTAGTATCTTGAATCGTGTTGTGGTTTTGTATTGTGCTTTCTCAATAACAGCAGTCCTTGTTGAACTTAGAAAGATGAGTTCGGAAATTTGGTTCAAGTTGAGTATGCCACCGAAACAGTATCATCAGATACAACAATAGGTCAGTGTTTCTCGTTGATGCAGACTATTATGAAACACCTATTGGTAAATATTACATTCTTGTGTTGACTGATCCGTACTCAGTGGCCAGAAGTATTTATTACAACCTCACCTTCCACTTCATTTACCATGCAAACGTTTCGTAAATGTTTTAGTCGTGAAGACATTCCGCAGGTGTTGGTGACGGACAACGGGTCACAATTTTGTTCCGTTGAAATGAAACAGTGGCTTAACATCATCGGGTGTCGTCACTTGCAAACGGCGCCACGGCATCCATGTTAAAAAAGGGGGCCGCAGAAAATCTGGTGAAAACGCTCAAAAGTGCCGTGAGTTCCACTAATCTTAAAACATTTGCTGAATTGCATGTTTCTCGATAACTTTCTGCATCAGTATAGGAACGCAGCTGATTGCACAACGGAGAAGAGCCCAGTGATGCTAGTTAAATCAAGGCGACTAAGAGCATCACTTCAGTGTGTAGATTCAACGGATGTGATATATTTTCGCGGAAACGATTTGCGACCTGCCAAAGGATTGATCACTCGCCAGCTAGGGTGAGGTCAATGGATGTGAAGAGTGCTGTGACATCAAACGAAATCATTGTTTCGTCTTCTTCTATCCTCACGTGTTTTAGTTTGTTCAAGAATTGTACAGCATTGTTGATGGAATGTTCTGATCCGTCGACGAGATATCGTAGCCGTTTGAATAGGTCATTGGCCAAGAGACGCTGCGAAATCGGTTAGAAGAAAATCCCCGACCGAATAAATCATTGAAACCAGAGAGCATATGCAACCTCATGGAGTTATGTTTGTCGACGTACTTCAAATTCAATGGCCAAATCTACCAACAACTTAAAGGAACTCCAATGGGTTCTCCCATATCCGGATTTATCGCAGAGGCGGTCATGCAGAGGTTAGAGAACATCGCGCTACCAAAGATCAAACCGAAACTCTGGGTACGATATGTTGACGATACATTCGTAATCCTCAAACGCTCAATGATTGAGGACACACACAGACTGCTGAACAACGTTTTCAACGATATTAAATTTACGATGGAGACGGAAACCGACAATCAACTACCGTTCCTAGATGTACTAATCAACCGCAAACCTGATGGAACACTGGAGACCTCAGTTTATCGGAAAGAAACACACACAGACCAACTCCTTAGTTTCCGCAGCAACCACCCAGTCTGCCACAAGAGAAGCTGCATTCGAACCCTGTTCAAACGAGCTGAAACACACTGCAGCACCGCAGAGCTCCGGAGAAAAGAAGAAAACTATCTATACCGAGTATTTTTTCGCAACGGATACCCGCGAAACTTTATCAGACGGAGTCTACTACAAAAAAACAGAAAGCTCAACTCCAATGACCCACCAACAAAACGAATTGCACTACCATACATCAAAACCGTATCAGAAATTACCGCCAGACTACTGAGAACACATGGTATCACGCTAGCACACAAGCCAACAGCAACATTACGAAAGATACTATCAAAACCAAAAGAACAATCCAAACCCGCTGACAGAAGAAATGTCATCTACAAAATCCAATGCAATGACTGCAGACAACACTACGTCGGCCAAACCGGACGGAAATTATCAACACGAATACATGAACACGAACTGGCCATCAAGAGACACGACCAATTTTCCCTGATCTCCGTCCACGAGGATGAAACTGGACACGCCTTCAACTTGAACACCACAGAAATCCTTACTCAGACAAATACCAAACATGCAAGAGAATTTCTTGAAGCTTGGTACTCATCAACCGGTTCAATAAACAAACACATCGAGCTAGACAAAATCTACGAACCAATGCGAATCAAGGATTTGTGGAGACGTAAACGCCATCGAGCCCAAATACAGGTAAGCCCAAAAAGTGCACATTAAACTGATAAGACAAAAATCAACCAATGGTGGGTCGGACCAGAGGTCAAACACGACGGAAAGCGACCAACCAGAATCCAGGCTAGTAGGTCAACTCACTCTCCTATATAAGAGCAGGCATTGATCGATCTTCACATTCAAAATATACACTGAAGCACTTACGCACTGATGATGTCACCTCACCTGGTGATGAAACGTTTGCAACCTAAATGCCAAGCTCGGCGAACATATCAATACCAAAACCATGAACCCGAGCTACAAACAACGCCACCACTATTCCCAACCATCAGAAACTGTTTCACATCTATAAGCTCGACTTTTTAAGCCATGAATAAAAACTGCCTACTGCTACCATTACCAGGTATTCTCCTTATTACTTGCGTGACAGGTTTCAATTCAAGTGCGATTTCCAAGGCTATTCGAATCCCTAATTCCGAGTGTTACACTAAGCCGTAACCTAGAGTCTTCGATCGTTGAACATCCTATGGGTGCACGTCAACTGGTTGTTTCACGAGCGTCGTTCAATATGTTTTTACGTGTTTTAAACTTGGAACCAAGGTTATGCTGATGAAACAGGATTGATGACTAATCTGTGCAAAAAAACTTGCACGTGCAGTCACTATCGTTGTCCAGGAACTGATCTCAACGTTCACTACCCTTACTGTTGTGACCGCAAAAGACGTTCGACTTGCGAAGTTATCTACTGTACGAATTTCCTGCACAAATTATGCTAAAACATAAGATCACGAACGCGTACACTCAGTTGAACGGCTAACATGTATTCATACACATTGGGCAGCAATACAGTGGCGTTCGTCCTGTTAGCACTCCCCCCCCCATAGCACGTACACACTAGTCCAATAGTTGCTTCTGGTCTGTCATCTTCCTGGTGTTGACATTTGTCATTTAGTTCCCAAATGTGTCTCGCTGATGACGCCTTACTCTCACTGGCAGCTCGGTTGTTTGTTTGCAAGGTGTAGGCACCTTGATGTTGAATGTTTGAATCTGGACGTAGTCATTTTCACTAGTTAGGTTTCTTCCCGTCCCCTTCTTTTTCCTTCTCTCCCTTCCTATATAGGGTTCGCTTTTTCTTCATGGTTGTGTGACAGTTAAGCATTAGTGTGAACCACCAATGTATTGCTGTCTATGATGATGACGATGATGATGATGATGATGATGATGATGATGATGATGAAATGTGTTCTCAAATTGTGAGTAGTATACTCCTCATCAACGAAGCTGCCTATTATACAACACTACGAGAACTAAACGGAATGCTAACTCACAGCAACATTCTTGGATTTGTCGTGTCAGTTTTTGGGAGCTGGTCAAATATTATTGGAAAACCAACGGAATTTACTGTTCCAGTCGTTGGGCACTAGGGATTTCAGGATTCAAACATGAGTGTAACGTGATGCTGACCTGCCAAATACAGTCACATTTCAGTAATAGCTTCAGTTCTCCGACAACGCTGTTTTCACTATATGCAATTGGGTGGAGCATATGCAAAACGATCTCATTGGTTATATCACTAGACAGTCAGCTGGAAATGAATCACCTACAAGTGGAATTTTTTACCGCTCATGCTGCTTAGCATGAATCGACTGGCTAGCATGATTGTAAACGTATGTAAAGACCGATATTGCAAACTATAAGGAAGGGAATGAACGCCGATTGGCTGCTCCAGTGGAAAATCCATAAACTGGACTAGTCACTACAACAGATAAGAGCGAATTGGATTCAGTCCATGTGAGGTTTGACTCACTGGGCTATACGCACTTCTGTAACGCGTGTGGGCAGCTGACCGACCCGCGTATGATGCGCACGCGATTGGCTTAGTGGCACCTAAGAGACCGGTTCAGTTGATAGACAGCGTGGCGGCCTGGCGGCGCCCACTCAGTAGCCTGTCAACAAGCGTGGTTCGAAAGAGCACAGGGAAACGACAATGTTTCCTAAAAGAGTATTGATCAAAGGGCACAAGAATGTAGTGCATCAGCGTCGACTAAGAAGAATATGGGGTCTGTAGAAGATGGTTACACAGTCCGATTGGTAATAAGGAGACTACCCTTGATAATTAGGGTGCAATCTGTTATCGTGAGCTCTATAATTGACAATTTTATTTCAGAATGGTTTAAGTTTGCTCGATATGAAGACATCCCTATAGAGTGCAGTAACCACACTGCGGAGCTGTAGGTGACAGATCTTTGGGCACACAGTAACTTGAAGGTAGACGTGAATGTTATTAGGAAATATGGTCAGTAGATGTTCTGAAAACCATATCATGAGAGCAAAAGAATGGATTTAACGTGTACAATAGTTTAAACGTGTAACTGTGGCCGTCGTCTCATTGTTGAAGATGAACTCACCATCGCCCTCAATGAATTCGGTCACATGCTCCAACTTGGGATCATTCGGCCACCGGAGGGTCTATAGTCTTCGCCACTCCATATGGTTTCTAAAAAGTACTGTAATGACTGGCGTCCATGTGGAGACAACAGATGTGTTGATCAAGTCACTGTTGCAGATCGATATCCTGCACCCCACATTCATGATATCACATCTGATCTGCATGGCAACAATATATTTTGTAAAATTGACCTGATACAGGCTTGCCATCAAATTCCTGTAACAGGAGAAGACGTTCCAAAAACTACAATCACTATGCTATTCGGATTGTTTGAACTTTTGCGAATGTTATTGAATCGTCGCGTTGGTTACGCGCTCAGTCGCTTGGCCCAAAACCAAGAATGGAGAAGACAAGCGGTAACGCCGTTTATTGGAAGAGCGAGATGAAACTAGACCACAGAAGCTCTAAATTTATAGGACGAAACGGTTACTATAAATGCCCGACAGTCACACAGAGATTCAAAGGAAACAGTCACGCGTGGCTGTCACGGCGTCAGTACAAAATCATGTTACAGGGGGCATCAGAAAGCAACCTGAGAAACACACAGTCCACGGCTGCAATCTGATTAGCTGACTGGGACCATACTGCAGCCCACGACCATACCATCCGAGCTGGGCCGGTCGATCAAATTGGCATGATATGTCCTGGCTGTTCCGTTAGGAGGTGCGCCTCCTAACAGATGCCCTTTGGGTTAAGAAATGCCTTTCTGTGTCTAATCAACGAAATGGTACGTGGTTTGTATTTCGCTCATCCACACATCGAGGATATTCTAATTGCTATCTCCAGCCCCGGGGAACACCGCACACATTTGTCCCAAGGTTTTCAACACTTGAGTGATTTCGGTATTGTCATCAATCCTCCCACGTGTCAGTTAGAGGTGTCATCACTGGACATTATTGGACGCCGAATCGACTCAACTGGAGTACATTGTGATTATCATCAAAGATTGTCCCCAACCCACTTCGGCATTCAGTTTATTCGTTTTATTGGCATTGCTAACTACGGTCACGTGACGTTGAAGCCACTCTCAGATTTGTTTTGTTCCATGAGGAATTATCGTTTAACTCGATAAACCAGATGCTTGTACAAACAACAGCCATTCATCACTTGAATGTCTCCGTCCACACCAGTATCACTACTGATGCATCCAGTTTGGCTGTTGGTTGTTAACAAATGGTAACCTGTCTCGTTTGTCTCTAAGTCTCTTCAGCCAGTAAAAACTAGCTACAATACGTTCAGCGGCGAGTTATCAAAAATCTATTTGACCATCAAACACCTTCCGTCATTTTGTTGACAAACATACGTTTTGTGTTGTTACCGACCACAAACTGTTAATGCATACCATATCGGCCAAACCTGATCGTTACTCACCACCAGAGTCACATCACTAAGACCACACTTCCCGGTACACATTGAACTTACAATAAGTCAAGGGAGAACAAAACGCGGTAGCGGACGCTCTATCGAGAGTCCAACTGGTAAGCATCTCGTTCGACAGCTCCGTTGACTTTGTGCAGATGGCTAAACTTCAAGCTAATGATCCTGACACAGATAAACACAACAGCTCGGTTTGATCAACTACCACCTGTGCTTCTTCGATTACACAAATCGATTACGCAGACTTGACTGTCTGCACGAACGGATTTACTTCCCAGCACAACTTGACTATGGCATCAGCTTGTGTTTACCTGGTCAGCTGCTAACCCATTCGGACTATGCAAACACTTCTGATCCCTCAAGTTACGTAAGTCGCTTGGCGCATTTTATGTTTAAGTTGGCTTATCAACCGCCACGATTACAAAGCAACCCCACCAATTATACTAACAAACTGGCTGACTGTTCACAAGTATTTATCCGCGTTGATAAGCACCACGAATCCCCACAACCAGAGTACAGAGTTCCGTATCGTGTTATCATCATCATCATAGACAGCAATGCATCAGTGGTTCACACTGGTGCTTAACTGCCACACAACCATGAAGAAAAAGCATACCTTATATAGGGAGAGAGAAGGGAAAAAGAAGGGGACGGGGAGGGAACTAACTAATGTAAATAACTACGTCCAGATCCGAACACTCAACATCGAGGTGCCTACACCTTGCAAACAACACAACCGAGCTGCAAGTGAGAGTAAGGCGTCATCAGCGAGACAGCTCCCTTACGGCTTTCAGCGCCCCGCGTCATTAAATGCACTCACTTCACAGACAACTCGGACAAACAACGACAACATTCACGCCACTGAGCTCGATTAACCGCCATCTCGCCTAGAGTCTCCAACCACCGACTCTGTAAGTCGCGAGGGCCCCAGCCCGGGAGACGAACTCGACTCACAGTGGCCAACCTCTTCGTGAACGACTTCATTTCCCTACGCCAGGTCATTATCTGACCACCTCGCACCTTACACCAGTCGGTCTCAGTGTCAGCAAACAGTGCTCGGTGTGGAAGACGACTAGCTAGCATTTTCAATACGTGACCCAACCATCTAAGCCTGTGAAAACGTAGAGACTGGACAAAAGACCTCGTCTGACAATCACTATCAAACACCCGCTTTCTAACCTCTTCGTTACTCTCACGTTGGTGGCACCCGATATGAACGACTGAACGCAGACATCGGTGGTCATATACTTGAAGACGGTTCACGTTTTCTACCCTGAGCGACCAGGTCACGCTGCCGTAAAGTAATACGGCCCTCACCGTTGTCTTATATACACGACCTTTAAGCTTAAAAAATACCTCTCTGTCGCCACATATGCTTCAAATTAGCGAATCGCACAGACAAATTTTACACATTGATCGTCAGCGTATCTCTCAACAACATATCGATCGATCGTCTCATCCCAGCGCGGAGGAATCTGCTTCAACCTAATCACACTAGTTCGTGCAAGACCGAATCCGGTCGATCAGGGTGTTGTCCAGATCGACTTGTGGTCGCTGTTTCGCTGTAAACTCAGCTGATGGAAGGCCATGCGGCTGTCGTCTCGCCCGCACACATGGCCCATCACGAGCAAGCTGTCTAGTCTGAGGGGTGATCACTGTCCCAACGTACACATGGCAACCCCACGTTCACTGGCCCGAAAACTCTGTTCCGCACCCGAACACACGCGCGCAGGCACCAGCTGTACACTTAGCCAACTGGAACGCTCTAACTGAGTGTGAGTCGGTGCGGTTGATACATGGGCACGCATGACGCGGTTGGACCCGAATTAGGACAGGAAACAACGGGTCTTGGCAGGACGGGACATGGTCCAGGCAAGCACCACTGCATTAGGGTTGTATACCAGTGCCAACAATAAAGATCGAAACCACCGACTTGACCTTTTCATTGATTATCACTGAGATATCATCACGATTAAGAGTTCCACTACATAACGAGGGATACCCTCAACGAACAATCCTGCTTAACTATGCCGCAGTGCGTTATTCAGCTCAGATCGACGTCGAAAATTGTTACGGAAGCGCTTTTCGACAACGATATTGTGTCTGAGTAACATTTTCCCTCAGAGTATTCAGTATCAGTGTTGAGGTGAGCGGCGGCTCGAGTCACAGTACCTTGTGGTCAGACAGCGACGAAGATGGTGATGATGACCTCTTTTGATTTGTTTTGCATACAACAGACAATAACAAGCATTTTATACAAACAAATACCCGTGTACATAGCCGTCTGCAGTCAACTGTGCATGCTTGGCATTCGTACAAGACCACGGGCTACAAGATTCTGTTTTACAGCGTCATGTATCCCGAACCGAAATGTGCTACTTTTATCGAGACACACAGAGGATCTGTAGAATATTTCTCTAACGAATCGAACAAAATTATGTCCAGATTGAAGCAACCGGTCAACTTACTGTAGCCAATTTTCCAGATGGTAATGTTTCTGGTTCAATACACGGATCTTTCTCCAGATTTAGAATATGAAACGCTGAAAATATTGTATAGAATTAATCATCATATCTGAATGAACTCAATCTTTCCTTATGACCTTCGTTCGCCAGATATGAAGGCGACAAAAGAAACAGACTAATGTGTTTTCCGTCAAAAAAATGGACAAGCTGATTTCCGATCATCATTTGTACACGCAATTACACAAGTTAGAACTTTGCGGTCCCTACAACCAGTTCTTCGAATCAGAAATAAGTCATATGTCGAAAACTGGTTGCTAACGTAAAACTGGCAAATTTTGTACAAACTACACAAAACAACAACAAGGACTGAACAGATCGACCAAATACGTTCAGCCATTTGCTTACTAATTATGTGATCGATTCCACATGCGCCGTACGCTCCACTAATCGGGACACAAAGTCAGTAACATCGCGGTTACATTGCAGTTAACGAGCAACCAGCTATTTCTGCCTTTCTCCCGGTTTCGGAATCGTCTGGCGTTTTTAGTTTGACATTTTCTTGATTGCACAATTCTCACATCTCTTTTAAGCTTGAGAGGAATTACACACATTGATCGTATGCTAGAAATGGTTGAATGGTTTAATCCCTTAGAAATACCGAAAGATCTTGGTATCAATATGTTCGCCGAGCTTGGCATTCAGGTTGCAAACGTTTCATCACCAGGCGAGGTGACATCATCAGTGCGTAAGTGTTTCAGCGTATAACTTGAATGTGGCTGAAACACTTACGTACTGATGTCATCTCGCTTGGTGATGAAACGTTTGCAACCTAAATGCCAAGCTCGGTGAATATACCAATACCAAAACCATCAACCCGAGCTACGAACAACACCACCACTGTTCCCAGTCATCAGATACCGAAACATCGTATATGTGACCACACTTGTGGTTGAAACGAGCTCCTATAGTGGTGTTGAATAAAACGGTATCTGGCCGGGGTGTGACAAGTATAACAGAGGTTTCTTTTGTTCACTCTAGACCTTGAATTGGCCATACAACAGACAAACAAGAAAAACAGTTTGACAGATCATTTGCCCACTGTCCTGACAGTTACACTAACTCTTTCTCCAGCCTAGTGAGCGCAGACGAAGATGACGATCTGGACAGTTTAGAAAAAGTGGTGTGTGAAAGACACCATTCTGCCGGATTTCATTTGAGTGAGAAATTCGGAATTTTAATATTATAAAAATCCGTGTTTCCAAGCCGCCTCTACACAATCCAGAAACAGTTCCGCTTTGACACTAAAGTTAGTCGCAACAGACGAAGTCACAGTGATCGGTTCATTCAGATATTAAGTACTTTCGGAGGATTCATCGCAGTTGTCTACAGTCCTCATTTCTACCTTACGATCGCCGAGGAACTTATGTCACTGGGAAACAGGACGTGACTAATTACGCTCACACTAGATAGGTCAGACAGGTAAAGATTACAATTTTGGATTTTGGCGGAGAATGAGATGAAATATCTGTACACAATATTCACCCACTTAAGTGCACAATACTGAAAACTGCAAACCAACCAACTGTTGAAAACAGATGAGATAATGCGTCTGATAGAAAGATTAGTCGATAAAGTTTGTAACGTTACAACTGCTAGGTTTTTCACCAAGCAGCATACAACACTGGTTTGACCTGGATAGGAGTCCAAATAGAACCGAAAACACTAATCCTTGATTGCTATAAGTGTTCACCGTATTGAAACAGGTCGGAAGGTCAATTTCCCGAAGAATATCAAACGGAAAAATGGAACACTATTGTTCTATTTCCAGTTCTGTATCAAATTGTGCATACTGAATCATCTGGTTTGAAACAACTGAACACTCTCGTATTCAATAATAAGAACTGGTTTAAGGTCGAGATTGTTGTTGTTGCCGATGTACTGTCCACAGTCGATGGCTGTTTTGGGAAAATTAATCAACACAGAAGTTTTGAATGTATGAATATGTAACCCAGGAGCGTTAGAGTTTAAAGTCAACCGGCGAAACACTTACTCGAACTAGCAACAGAGTTAGATAAACATTACAAAGGAAACTTTAACTTATGTTATGATACATTTGTTCAACGCGAGAAAAAGAACATTCTACAAACGCTGTGACTCATCCAAGACAGTTGTTTTGCAATAAATCTAACCTTTCCAGTATGTTTATGAATCTCATGGAGCTACAGAAGATTAGTGGTAACATTAAGCTTAGACTGTTTGATGAATCCATCTAGACTGAGAACGTAATTTACGTCTAATTTTAACTTCAGAAGTATCGAAACATTTTTCATTGCGACAGTTTTCGAAGATCGATTGTTTGTTCACTGAGCTGAAAATGCTGAAAAATCTCCCATCCAGTTTTTGGATCGTATGAAAAACCATGCACCTTTGAATCGATGATACATGTTGGTCGTTCCAAGATATTATTACGTAGTACAAATCAGCTTGTACTTTTTGAGCAAACGAACGCAATCAATTCTGTGTACGCAAAAAATACTTATTCTCTCAGATTATCCTAGTCGTCGTCATCATCACCATAATCAAATTCATCTCTGAACAGTGTACATGATTAACGGGACAATATTGCAATCTGTGCAATAATACATCATTGGTTCAACACACTCAGCAATTGTAACGCATTCCGCTGTCGTGTGATTGACACCATCTTGGTTTTCGTTTGTGTAAGTTGTGTGCCTGACTTACTGGGCCTCTGGTTCATGCTTGTTTCTGTTTTTGTTACCATTCTAGATTCTCACTGTGCTCCCGTCCTTCAGAGAGACGCTGCTCCTCAGTTCACTTCCACTTCATCGCGCATTACACAATGACATAGCAAACAGATTGAAGACGATTATCCGACTTGAAGCAAAGTGATTCATAAGGCCAACCGCTGGTGCAATTAGGTCACTGTTTGTCCAGAGTAACCACCGGGCACACTTATATGAGGCATTTCAGTCGGTCTACAAGGTTTATGAGATCAGTCGGTCCAAGCAGGTAAGTCACTGAATTTTCACAATGACCCAACCGATTGTTGTCAGATTATATAGCACAGTGAATTGTTCACAACAACTGCTTTTGTTCAGGCCTTACAGCTTTCCTGGCCGTCAGCGATTTACACGTCTCGTTTAAATACGCTCAAGCATAAAGTTGACCTTGGTCACGCGATCTAACCGCGTGCTTAGAACGATGGGTAGTTATCGTGGCTTTCATTTAGCTATTTGAGTATCTGAATGAATTATCGGAAACATGCTCACCATGTCCTGTCCCCTCTAATTCAGTAGGAAATTTATACTGTTCCTCTCACCTTAACATACTGAAAGTAGTAAACTGTTTACTGAAAGTATTTGTCTAAGAAACGTCGAAAATACTTACCTGAATCTATACGTCGACATAGATCACGGTAGGCTATCAGTCCAGGATATTTAGACGAACGATAATTGTTCATAAGCATTTGTACCTCCTCCCTAGTAAGTTCAGCTTCTTTACCGATTGCCAGCAACAATGCACAAACAAATTGATGTTCCGTGATTGCATCATGTTTCAGTTTATCATAATCCGCAAAAAAATCCATCACACGAATTCCACGTCTGTGAGCAGCAAAACAGATTCGATCAATGAGCATGTTCAACGAAGGTCGTAAGTGATCTTCCATTGGCTCAGGAATATGAGTCTGGGTTGCATCCTGATGAGAAGGGAATTGGTACAATGTGCATTTTTAAACAAAAATCCAAATCAGATTTTGTGTATGATATTGAGCGTTCAGATTAGATAATCCGGTCGTGCCTAACGTGAGGTCAATGGCACAGTGGTCAACACAGTTGCCTCATGATTGGAATGGCCGGAGTTCAAATCCCGGCCGTGGCAAGGATATGCACTACTGACGAGCTCTAATTAGAGCGAAACTCAAGTCTAGTACTTCTTTTCGAAAGAGGTTGGCTGGAAAGTCTGGATGCGAAGGCTACGATCGAATGTGATTGATGGTCAACTTGAAAATAAGCGAATTTCCCCCAAACAGCGCTAGTTGGCCGGAACAGAGGAATGATTTTAAGGTAAATATCGGCTACGGTCAGATGTCACGTAAAAACAGAACTATAAAATTTCCCCTCATCTCCACAAAAGTAAACAATTTGTGATCAGTGTAGTTTCATTATCAATACCAACTTGTTGAGCAAAATTAAGATTTTATATAAATGTGTCATTCCTAGGAGGCTTATAACTGTGATAACATATTTAACGCTACCCAAAATCAAAGAAACCTTGCGTCACGAAATTCTTTCGCGAAGTATTGTCACAGAGAGTAAAAATTTCAGTTATCTCTCTTACTGGTTCAACTCTGTGAGCAAGTGAAATAGTTTGAAGAAGGAAAATTTGTTTGTTTTCTAGAAAATTCACTTGACTCAATTTGCTACAACTTGAGATCCACACCTGTGTGATCAGCATGGATGGTTGAATATTCTAGGTGACTTTGAGGCTAAACGGGCTCAAAGATGTGAATGCCGATGTCGTTTGGCAGAGTTCTCCGTGAAGTAACGACATTTAACAACACGGGGCACTGATTTGCGTAGGGAAATTGGTAAATCCTTATGTCCATTTACTGCTCGGTTGTTTGTGTGTGAGTTGTATTCACCTTGATTTTGAACGTTTGAGTACAGACAGTATTGTTTCTTTGGCAGTTAGGTTTCTTCCCTTCCGTTTGTTCTTCTTCTCGGCTAGGGTTTCTTGCGCACCCCCTGTCTACATGACACTCAGGCATAGGCGTACACTACTAGTGATGCAACGGAATCTGTATTTGTCTAACTCGCAGAAACGCGAAATAACGCAATGGTTACCAAACTTTCTAAAACCCATCCGTGACCGATTTGGTCATTTCTGCCTGAAATTTAGTCTGTTGAATATTTCGGACACATTCAGTATACGGTTGTTACATACGAATGTTTCTTAGAAAAGTGTACACGGAGCAACTGGAGGTTGAAATGCCTAAACTTGAATTACGTCCAGTTCTGCCACTCTTCAATACAAAATCATCTGCTTTTTTTAGTCATGTTCATGTTGAAATTTACGCAGTAAATATCAGAAAACGAAACACGGAAAAGTCATCAACAGAAAGTCTTTACGAAAAACAATATTTTTCTCAAAGTCAGTAGTCAGTGCGAACAGAGAGTCCAGTGAACCAAAGAGATCTGTTACATTCAAATTTATATCTCACTATGGAAAGGGAGAATCAAACTGGTCTATTGGTTTTGTGTCTGTCAAGTGCAAAGTAGATAGTTTTATTTAACGCTGTCTGTTGCTAGGGAACCTGAACGAGTGAATACCCTCCTCTCAAAAGTTTTTTCGTCTCGTTCACATAACCGAAGTTTAGTGCATAGTACGATTGTGTTGAGCCGGAGAAATTCAAGGTACAGTTATGAAAGAATTAGATTACAGCGTTTGCTGTCAAGTTCGGACAAACCTTGGATACTAATAATCTGCCAGATATAATCTGCAAAAGTTCCTTATTTCTTCGAGTTTCTTACAAAAACAGTGGTGTATGCTTGTTAGTTCGATTACGATGATGCTTTTTAGTGGTTCTGTTTAACCTAATCTGGGTTTCAACAGTCAGTGCTCAGGTGTACGAAATTCAATGTCCACTATGAATCTGCGGGGGAATGCTACATAAGTAGGCTTTTCCACAACTACGATACACATCCTGAAGAGCGACATGGACACCTGATGTCACAAAGCACCTACACGGTCCATTTTACGTGACATCCTAACGATAAGACAACGACGTGCTGAAGGAATTGCGTTTCGCGCTCTGTATTCAGGATCACAGCCAAACACTGTACTTTGTCAAAGATGTCATTTGAAACTCTAGACCTGTGTTACATGTTCAAGAGCAAGCGTTCGCGGAAGTGTCATTACTGTACTGGGTACGGTGCCTGTAGACTGATAATTTACCAATCGACTGTTTTGCTTGTTGGTACATGTTAACATATAAACGGTGTGTTAAGTTTATTCGAAAAAAACAGCGAAATTTGTCCAGACTTAACCAGTTTCACATATGCTTTCAACGGACATGTTACACATAGACTACATGGTAACTTGGAATCTCGTGAGCTTATCACAAATACTTTACAATCCGTTGCTAACTTTACAACTCACCGTTTCCAGTAGCCAGAGAAATACTGAATGCATAACTTCACCATATTCTTAACTTTAGTGAACTGTACTATTATAGGCATACGTAAAAATTTGAGTTAGTGAAAACGAAATTAGAGTTCAGTAGTTCTTCCGGAAAAAGAATTGGTTGTAATCTCTAGCTGAATGCGATCGTATATATATATATATATATATATATATATATATATATAACTTAGAAAACACCCAAATGCACCACTCAGTAGGTTTGATAAAAACTGTGATTTTAATTTAAATGAAAAGTCCTCAACATGCCACAATCGGCTGTAAACAACTACTTATTCTGTTCCCAAGAACATCTGGCAACCTGAGCACTACTCGCAAGCGAATATGTCGCTGAGTGTTTGTATATGAGACATTCGTGTCTAATATGAAGTTAATGAGATAGTGATGAACGCACTTGTCTTGTGAAATCGTGCCCGGTGAACACATCCTAGACGTATGACTATTGACCAGTCCTAATGAGGGCGAAACTCGAGTCTTGTGATTCTTTTCGAAAGGGACCGACTGAGTAGTTTACAGAAATGTGAAAACTGCTGACAAGTGTTATTTGAAATCCCTATCGAAACTGACATTCAAACCTCAACTGTAGCTAATGTACCCGAATGCTTTACATATCAGTCCAATTTGTTGTTCGAGTCCTATTGCTGTTCATCATTGTTTTTAATGTTCTGCACAATACGGTCCAATCCTCGTCCTTATTTGCAGCTTATACCATATCCATACAAGCTCCTGGACATGATCACATTGTGTTATCAAATATGTTGATGTGAGTCGGTTTGTCCGCACACTCGATTGCTGGGTCCTCAAATTTCCTAACTGTTTTTGCGTATCGGTGTTGTGTAGATTTCACGTGACCTGCCGTAGCTTTTGCCCTATATACAGTGGACCACCTATTCATTCCTACTTTCAGTTCACACCTGGTTCTTGTTACTTGTTCCTGGGACTCGATAAAATTCTACACATGCACACTAAAATATTTCCAAGTGAGAGGGCAATTCGTAATGGACTAGTCCGTTTGTGTATTTTGAATACACTTCTCGAACATGTCGTAGGAATCCTAGTTGCTTTCAACTGTCTCATAAGTACTCACATATACGGACACGTTTCCTGCAACAGAGTAATTATTGAACTGGAGGTAACCCCGGTCTGTTTGCAACACTTCAAGTTAAACCCTCCTCGAAGTACTAGTTCACTTTGTGCACAGGACCGTAAGGAAACTGGCCCACCATCCGCTTGATGCACACGATACTGTCCGTTTATTGTGTTAATATGCCAATAACGCCACACCCACCTTCGAATTGTCCGCTCGCTCGATAGCTGTTAGTTGTTTTTGAATATCGGTATATTTCAGTGTTCATGAGACCTATTGTGACCTCCGTATAGTACATGTTACGTCTCCCATCTATTGATAATTTCATTACCTGTCTGGTTTGCGTCTACCCAGAAGCAATTTGGCGCAAGTATGCACTAAAATTTATATCAATAAAATATCTGACTACTTATTAGTAATCAAAACATTGCTCATCGAATTCGGTGAAGTCTGTGATTTCAACTTAGAAATCTTCGTGGTCCGACAATTGAGTGAAGTTCACACTACCTACTGTCGAGCTAACAGGACATTCCTCATGGATGAATACTGCTGAGTGTCATGGGATTGTCAAACATGAGTGATGTTCAAGCTATGCAAAATCAAATTCCATGAATTATCAGTAACCAGACGATTTGCCGATCAAACTACGAACATTTCACTTTTTTGAATGTAGGGAACGTAGACTAGAAAACTGTTTCATATCCAACGAATTCAACTGGGAACCCATCAGCACACTGTTTGATAGCATCACAAACATTTTCTTTCCAGACGGTTTACATGAACAATCCAAGGTAACTCCTGAAAGTTGTGTCCAAGATTTATTAATCAAATAAGCCATGTCCGAGCCCACGTTGGTATGGACATTAATATAGTGCAGGATGACATTTAATCAATACAAGCTTGCGCTTTAATCTAGTTTTCTGAAACAATTGAGTTTGTCATTTTGGATCATATTGAAAATTGTCCCAGTTACAAAGACTTGCATGAGGAATATTTTCTGTCAATACTGTTCCTCATACATGGTCGAATGCTTCAGTGACACAACGCGCTAACTGGCCGATGGTAGATTAAGTCATATGAAGCTTAATTGTATGCCAAAAAACAGCAGAACAAATCTGTTGTCTACACCATTTGTAAACAACTCCTGTTCACCATCATTGAAGCATGGGACAGTTGAGGTATTAACAGTTCTAGGAAATCATCCATATCTGACCACAGTCCGGGGATTCAAATAAACCATTCAACTGGTTCGTTTTGAAAGGAGACACTAGATTAGAGATTTGTTTTACTAGAGTTCATCAGCACTCCATACTTTCATCCGAATTGTAATGCTCACTAGGGTCCTAATGGTTGCCAGACCAGCTAGTGTTAACCACAACGCCACTAATCTGACAACAGGCATTGCCGAATAATCATGCACATTATGGTTACTGATTTTAATGCGGATGTGAGGCTATCACGGAGGTTAATTACAAACCGGTTGACTACGATGAAATAGCAACTCCTGAGAATCGTCTAATGGACCAACAGATTATTGTACTATATCTGTTCAGTGTGTTGTTCCAAAACGTTTTAACGTTTACATAAATGTTTGTTCGAACACAAAAATCACATGGTCGTTATATTCTTGTATACGAAATCTGATAGCTGGTAGTGAACTTGAAATGTGGACGTCGACATAGTTTTTCTTCGTATAAGCAAGTTTTAAGAGTATCACATGAGCAAGTTCTTTAACCCACACTGATGAAAAACCACACACCAAGAGTGTATACACTGGCGCGCAACTCCCCTTAATGTGACAACACACTTTACTGTTCTGTGTACACCGTTCCAAAATGTTCAAGCATTCTGGCAGCAGAACAGCCTGATTCCACATTTAGTCACTTGATAACGGATTCTGGAGTGGATCTGAAATGTTACAGTGAAACGTCCACTACTCGGTGTGCTCCCTTTTCAACAAATATATGGATATATATATACGTATATGTATAGATCAAAGTTACCAAGTGAAATGGTATGACTTAGTGTATGGCTTTGATTCAAACCTAAACCGGGAAAAGAAGAGCTCTTAGATGAACTTCATTGTTATCAGGTCACTGCGCACAATCGGTAAATTGTTGGTTTGAATCACAACAATCAGATATTTGATCTCATTTGTATTGAAGACGGCGGATATTCTCTATCCATGAAAAAGAACAAGCCGTTTTGATTGTTAAGTAAATTTTCTCTCATGGTTGAATCAAAGTTCTTTCATTTCAGTCCGTTCGATCACTCGCATCTGGTGGCATCAACGAGTAAGCAAAGAAGAGATTATGAGGTGGACATTTCGTAATGATTGTCAAAGAAATTCTTTTGTTCAATCCTCAAGTCTGCAAAAAATAGATGGCTAGGCCATGAACTAAGAATGACAGCTATCCGTCTGCCATATCAAGCACTCTTTCCTAAAGCTGTGACCGATCAATATGTGGTGCAAAGTGGACAGATGATGACCTGTCGTAGAGAAATGGAATCATTCACTAGCGGGTTGACCACCGTAGTAGATGTCAGTGATGATGAGGAAGACCACCCGAGGTGGTTGAAACGTAGAGTATTACAANTTCACTAGCGGGTTGACCACCGTAGTAGATGTCAGTGATGATGAGGAAGACCACCCGAGGTGGTTGAAACGTAGAGTATTACAACTTGCTCACAACGTGTTATTCTCAACCTGTTTATCAGTAAACCTGGTCAGTTCTGAAAAAGACTGAGTAGCGAACAGGCTCGTTTCAGGTGGCTCATCTTCACATTTTTATTACGCATTTTACAGGGGAATTATTAAGGGAGTAAACAGGGAAGGGATGGTTAATGAGGTCGGTCAATTCAATGTCACACTGAAGTCAAGCGGGTCCTGATGGGCTAACAGGATAGGGGTTGGCTATGGCAGATCTAAAGCCTGAACAAAACGTTTCTGGGCATGCATAGGTGCATTGTACAGGCGAATTCCAATGGTTTCCCGGAAAGAGTCCTAGACACAACCATGCCACAGCGGAGTGAAAGTGACCAGCTACATTTGGCAGGAAAGAACTCTGTACACATCGGATTGCCCTTCGAAGGCTATATGCTAACCGAAACTATCACGCGCAGGTTCACAACATTTTATGCCACTTTGCGTCCAATCCGGTTTTGTGTCCACTTATGCAGCCTCGTTTTGTGTCTATTCGTTCACTTGTTCCTGTGCACGACCAGACACATCTGAACAGATCCGGAAACACCGCCCGGCTTGACTCAACAGTGGAATAAGGAACTCAGTCAGCTGCTCCGTACTATCCCATCTGGTGGGTTCCAATTGATCTGCCAATGTAACGGACGCATTTCGCCAAAACTACCGAGTTAAGTTAATCTGGTGAAGAACATTAAGGGTTAGGATTCCACCCACAGCTGAAGCTATTGGAATTTGCCTGTACAATCCACCTATGTACGTCCAGAAACGTATTTAGGTTTTGGATCAACTCTGGCTAACCCCCAGCATGTTAGCCTGTCAAGACCCACTTGTCTGCACTGTCACACTGAACTGACTGACCTCAATAGCCATCCGTTGCCCGTTTACCACCTTAATGACCTCCCGTAAAATGTTTGACGTAAATGTGATGTATCTGGCCTGGCAATGAATCACTGTTCGCTACACGGCAGTTTTTCATGACTAAGCTGGAAGCTTTTGCGTGATTAGCCGGTTCTCTTAAAGTATAAGCTGTGACGGAACCTAATTGTGTCGTCGAAATTGAATGACCTCGCCTCAGTGCACATGTGGAAATCAGCGACTGTGTGACTTCTCTAAGGATCCCGGCTACAACCGTCTTTTCCCGCTTGTTTGCTCTGTACGCATGATTCTATGTACGCTTGCCATAGAAGACCTGATATGAACCCAGTGCTACTTTCTACGATGATTCAACTATTTGCATGCATCGAATGATTACCTTTTTCTCAGCGACTCACTTACCATTCTGTTTCTCAAGGTCGTAAAACTTGAACCTTTTCGAGCGATATTCAACCCACCCGAAAGTTCTACGCGCTTTTCACTTGGTGCACCGAATGGGCTGGAACTCACCTCACGTTCCCTTTCTAACCAAGATTCGACTAGAGCCAACTACTCATCGCTTTTTAGGACATTGCTGGAGATACGCGGTTTGTGTCCAAATCCTATTGCGTTCTTTTAGTCCGATGCCTGTTGGGACTACATTTCGATTGTTCTTCAGGAAATGCGTTTTAAAGTGTTAGTTGACGAGGGTCGAGTGCATACCCACTTGTTCTCTACACGATTTACCATGCATTGTTCACTGTCGTCTGAATCCGAGAATGAAGGAAACCATTTTCTGTTGTAAGGTATCTGCACCGAATTTAGAAAGAATGAAGTTGAACAGTTTGGGCGTCGTGTTTAACACGTTATTGATGAACAGATTGGGAATAACACAACGTTACGAGCAAGTTGTAGTACTCCAAGTGATTTCGATTACAACACTTCTGAGGAAGGCCACCCGAGGTGGTTGAAACGTAGAGTATTGCAACTTGCTCGTAACGTTGTGTTATTCCCAATCTGTTTATCAGAAACCATTTTCTGTTTACACAACTTTTCAGTCGAGTGTACGATAGTGTTTCACTATAACTCACATACACATGTCCATTATCGGTTGAACCGGAAGTAACCAACTGAACTGGCAACCTTAATCAGCAGTGAATTTCACTGGTTTATCTAGACCATCTCAGAAGAATGTCAGGATGGTCTCATGTCGAAGATGTTTTTGCTACGGCATGTGGGCCTTCAACAAAAAATCTCTAATCATATTGGCAAAACTCAGCATAAACACATTTTTCCATCATGTATGAAACAGAACATTCAGCAACATGGATGAGGTGTAATTTGGTTTTACTGTAGCTTAAAGGACGAGTCATGTTCTTTTCATAGTTTGTATAGAGGTTCATGTGTTCACCCGTCCATCTAAGTGCGGAACAGAAGTAATCCTGATACTACAACACTTTCTGTTTCATCTTGTTTTAATTCACTTCTGTTGTTTGGATAAGCTTCTTTATCCAGCATATTTCGCATGATTGTTGCGATGAAGGATAGTGTGAACCACAGTATATTCTGTCCAGGTTCATCGGCATTATGGAATAATGAAGTACTGATATCAAACGATAGCTTATAATGACCGTAATAAATAAGGTTCTTGTCAGTCGCATTCCAATGTTTATCTCTGTGATTTGGATTTTCCGCCCACTCTTGTTTTAGTCAGCCTGTTGATTTTTATCTTATGTCCTGAAACAAAAAGATAACTCATTTCTTGCCTCTCTAGCTTAACACACTTTATCCGTAGATTCTATTTTTCAGGATTGAGGCTACTACACAGAGTCAACACGTTGAATCCTGATTTTCATTATCATGCATGCTTCGACAGGGAAAAGTCGACCGGATGTTAATCTTTTAAACTATTCCAACAAATTGTGGGCCCCTGTGAAATTCGATTTTTTTCGTTATGCTTATCGCCTAAATCTTGCTGAATTCGTTCCTTTGCATATTCGTTGTTTCAATTCGTGTACGCGTAGGCGGTTATTTTCCTTTGTTCTTGTACGTGGTCAAAACATAGTCATTCGAAGAAACGCGTATCAAACAAGCTAGTGTTCGGCGTTCCACCATCAGGGTAAATACAGAACATTCATGTGAGTTCGATGGTGGTGCATCCCCATCACAAAATCGATAGCTAAAAACCTACTGACGAAGAAGCACTTGGCTTCACTAAAATCCCTAAGAGAGAACACATTACTATATGGTATTCAGACGCTACAAAGGAGCTGGAATTACCGACTCAGATAAGGCTAATTACTTGAGTAGAACATGTGCGCGGCAATGAGAGATAAAACTAAGTTGGCCAGGGTACGGAACAAAAAGGACAAGGCAACAGTCATTGAAAAGTCATTAACAAAAACTCAGATGTATGAAGCCAAATGGCTTGAGAGATTCTGCAATTTTTCGAACAGTTTGACCAACAGGCCATGTAATTCTTAGACTGTATGGCTTACCCAAGCTACATAAAAACGGTGTACTACCATGAATGATTTTGGGCATGTGAAATTCTCCGCATTATGCAACGGCAAAAAACGGCTTGCCACGCTGTTAGAGCCAGCTGGCGACAAACCAGCGATTCACTGCTTGAGAGATTCCTTCGAATTTACATTTCTACATTTGTGATTTTGGTTTGGTATGTGCTTATCACCAGATCCCGATAGCCAGAAAAGATATACCCAAAAACGCAGTTATTAATCCTTTCGGCCTTCCTGAAATTTTCTTGAATGCGATTTGGCTTGAGCAACGTAGTTCAAACTCTCCGAAGCTTTATTACTGAGGCTAAACACATTTCGAACTCTGTTCACACATACATGGATGACACTTTTGTGGTCAGTTCTTCAAATAAGAAGAAACTTTTGCATCTTCGCACCTTAGTGGAACGTTTGACCCAATATGGTGTTACAGTCAACTCCACCAAATGCGAACTAGGTAAGGCCGAAGTGGAGTCTCTGGACCATAAAGCCTCAGAAAATGGGATCGCCACACTAACGAATAAGACCAGAGCCGTCCGTGACTGCCACCAGCTCGAATTCTTTTGTTCCAGTTCGTCATTTGAGTGATTCGGTCGACAACCACAGGCGTTTGGTGTCCCGATGTGTGCATATAATGCAGCCAAGTAACAACGTCCTCTATGGGGGGTGAACGACAATTCCAGTTTACGGAAGCTGTCCCACAGCGTTCACTAGGCTCAAGGATGCGGTCGCCGATTTAACTGCCCTTGATCATCTTGACCCAAATGCACGGCTTTCAAACTTAACCGATGCTCCCGACACAGCTATGGGTATCGTGTTAAAGCAGATAGATGTTAATTACTGGCAACCTTTAGCTTTATTCTCCTGACGTTTACAATCCAAGGAAACCTGTTACAGCACGTTTGGTACGGAGTTACCAGAAATCCATTTAGGCGTCCAAAACCTCCGTCATTCAGTGAAAGCCAGGAATTTCACAGTTTACACTTATCAAAAATCGTTAACTCATTCACTAGACTCGTCACTCGATTAGCGTTCCTATTGAGAAATTAGGCGTCTGAATTATATCCCTCAGCTTATTACTGACATATCACGTGTTTCAATTACCGAAAACTGTCGCCGACGCTCTCCCACGCATTCATAATCTCAGCACATCCGCCAAAGGTGGCACGGGTTTGTCAGCCATGGCCGCCGCGTACAGCACAAATCTAAAGAGAAGGCACATTTGTCAAAAGAACCGTCTCACAATTCAACCCGCACCTCTGTCATCTTCTTAGAAACAAGTCTTCTGCGGCAACTTTCTTCTCCTGTAGCGCATCCGGGTAAACGCGCTTGGGTTAAACATTCCACTGAATGCTTTAAATGACCATGATATCTGCAATTGGAACTGTCTTTGTCTGTGATATCAACGTTCCGCAATCCGCCATCATATCAGGCGCCTAGTGTGCACTTTTTATTCACCAGACACACGTTTCCATCACGTGCATATCGGCTCGAGGATTCCATTACCGCCTCCAGAACTCCCAGTAGTTGTTGACATGACCATGCTCCCAACCCCTGCTACTTCTATTTTCAGGCATCATCACCTTCGTAGGGCACTTCATAATCCGTTAATTTTTACAAAATATGTTAACATTTCTTAGTTTGAAAAAGCGATTTTCATTGTAACATATTTACATCTTCGCATTCATTGTTGCGTTCAACTACTACCCTATGTTTTCCGAAGTTATTTCACGCACGGACTTTGCGATTGAAAAGGCTCATTTTAATATATCTACTTGTTCTTTTTTGAATTATTGATGACCGGCATTTGTAGACAAAACAAGAGACAAGATAACTGTTACAACAGCATTCATGCCATTCCCAGTTATTTCTCGCATTATCAGCTCGTCAGCCTAAAATCCAGTGCTCATAATTAGATTGAACTGCATGCTAACCGCTCTCCTTCCTGAAGCTGTGACACTTAGACATGTTCAGAAGATGAGGTGCGAAAAGAACATGGCATGTAACCTCCGATACTCGTGAAGTTTTCTGTTGCTAAGTCATTACTGGACAAACGGATGTGTTGACGCAGTAAATAATTATTTCCCACCTATAGCGTGAACACCTTGGTCTCATTTCCATATGAGTCAAAATTGTTACGTGCAGACACAACTCTCAGGTGTCCATCGTACAGCACTGGGATCATCTTCTCCTTGTTCTCCTCAAGAGGTTTTTAAAATGCACTACCCAATGCCGTAGAGAAGGTAAGCAACGAAGGCTGAATAATTCAAATGGAAACATTCCACCAATTCTGCAGCCATGCTCAAACAGTCCTACTCCAAATCCTGGCGTCCCCAGCCCCAAATCATCGGTGTCATCATTCTCCATACGTGCATCTTGTAACTATGATTAAAAAGAAAGCATGACTTATTCTTCCCTTGCTCTAGAATAATGAAAGCATGTGTAAATATTAACATTTTCTGGAGAAAAACTACGTAGCAACTATTTAAAAAAGTCTTATTTTTGACAGTCGAACTCCGTCGTACGTTTCTGATTATTTGAATTTTTCACTTACCTTGCATTAGTCGAGCTATTATTTTGTAATACCCGTCCCAAAATGAAAATACACTCGCTCGTTACCTCGTTAGCTTTACAGGCTGTCTTTATATAGACTACTATCCCAGGTCGATAAAAATACACTAAATTAACGTGCTGAATCTTGGCATTCTTTGCCATACGCGTTCCGAACGTGATGACTAGAATAGATGTCATCCTGTTGGATCGTTCCAAGCAGTTCAAGCTGAGCTTTCTTAGGGAGTGAGGTACTAAGCAAGTAAAATTCAGAGTCGACTTTTTATGGTCCATCTAGAAAACTGAGCACGTTTCGATTTAATGGGGGCCAAAACGTCGACACAGAACGTTAGATGTCTGATTAATTCTGAGGTCGCTATGCTTGGGTCCGATGTGCGAAAGAAGGTATTCCAATTTAAGGATCTTAGTAGGGATAAGAAGGCATTCCAATCAATGAATTTGATCGGACGGTAGAATACAACTCTCGGTTTGGTAGCCATATTTAAATCAAACAGACATTTGACAACATTATGGTCGCTTCCAGGGAATTGTTGTAGAACAGATAACTCCGTAGACGGAATGCCTATGGTAAATATAAGATCCAAAATATGCCCCTTCCTGGTGGGCATTAGGACATGTTGGTTCCAACCATTCAGTTGAATGCATGAAAGGAATTCGGCCTGTGTTGCTGGAGCAGAAAATGAGGTCCAGGAGATATTAGGCATGTTAAAGTCACCGCCTATTAGTTTGTGTTCACAAGGCATGTTGGACACATAATTCATTATCTCCACAAGGTCAGTTAAATCATTGCTCGCAGCATTTGGCGGTCTGTAGATGCATCCTATAAGTAGCTCGCGAGAGCCAATAGAGACCATTAACCACAAAGAGTCCTCGAGTTTATGAAGTATAGAATCATCAAGTGTTACTGCGGAAAATTGCTCCTTTAGGTAAATGATGCATCTACCTCCTCGTCCTGTGAGACGATCCCTACGGAACATGTGATATCCTACGATGCTCATCTGACTGTCTGGGGTGTCAGGAGAGCACCACATCTCAGTTACGAGGATGATATTGGGATTAGATATAAAGACAAATGGTTTGAAAATGTGTATATGCGATCTTGCGTTCATTAGTAATAAACTTACGAAATTTTTTTGTCAGATACAGCAGATAAACTGCTAAAGAACTTCATGAGAGATGGGGAAGTGGGTTGCGAAATACCAAATGGAAAGGTCTGATCTAAGGGATGTACCGAGTTTGTGCTCATATTTGAGTGGATGTCGTAATGGTTTGACTCCATGATAGGAAGTGCTGTAAGATTGCCATTATGGAGGGATGACACAGTGGGACTTGTGGAGAGGGGCCAGGTGGCGGTTGATGAAATAACGGCGGATGCACTAAAAAGGGACTGGTGTGGCGGACATTTGTGTTGTTCACATATTCAGGTAGTGATGTACTTGCTGGGGTATAAATATTGAAAACCGGGTTCCCAGTAGCACTCCTATTTTGGGTAGAAGGATGAGTTACTACGGAACCATTGGATAATGGTAGTATGTCTGCCTGGAAGCAGTAGGAGACTGATTGTGCAGTTTTACATGCAAAGCGTTGTTTCTTAGAATGTGGTTTTTAAAACCAGATACATGACTCCTGTTGAGTTCCTTTGGTTTATCCTTATATTGCAAATTCGGAATACTGTTCACTGGTGAACACCTTACAGGTCTCACTTTTGATTTACAACATCGTTCAGGTGTTTTGTATTTGCCGTCGGTATTTCCGATTACTCTATGTAACGGAGAGATTCCTCTGATGAGAAGTAGATGGCCCTGCTTGAAGTGCCGCGTCACTATCAGGAGCATTGAAGCTGCTTCTTCCGGAGTTTTGATTAAATATGGATGCCTTAGTTCTAGGACTTTTTCTAGTCAGGGCCGCGGTTGACGGAGAGAGACGTTGAGCGTTGGGGGATATGTTTTTACCAGTAACCGTCTAGACCGGCGACGCAACGGCGTTTCCAGCTGTAACTTGCTGGTTCACAGAACTCGTGGAGCAGTCGAGATCTACAGTCAGATCAATGATATTGTTGACTGTGGTTTTTTCTCAAAAAATATTGGCTTGTAATATTTCTCTCTGGAGTGGCTTCTTGTCACCAAAGATATTTTATGGACTTAAAATTTGTGCCACGCCTAATTTCCTCTTGTCTGCTGACAAATTCGTTCGCTACAAGTTCACTTGTGAGCTGTAGCAACAATGGGCAGTGCTTCTGCTGTACTTTCTTGTGAAGTCTTAAAAAATAGCACTCTTGTTCTTCCATCTCACTGGCTTTGAGTGAGATCCTTTTCACCGACAACAGAGGTATTCTGTCAGGTACGTTAAACACCACCACTTTGCTTGCACAACGTAACCGCTTGTGCAATTCCGTAGCTACAGTATCAGTAAGCGTTCCGGCTGCTACGAGTTCTTTGTGACTAGGTGTAGTCTGATGGCGGATGTTACTTGAGGCATCTATAATACACAATAGCGGATGTAATTTGTGCAAAAGTTCGACAAGTTCCTCGTTTCTACTGTGTATTTTTGTTATTTCAGCCTATAATTCCCGTAATTCCTTAGCCTGATCTACGAATACATTGGTAGCGAGAACTGAACATGGCTTGGTGTTGTGCCTCTCGTGTGATGTGCTAAGATTTGCTAGCAAATCAACAGCGCTGTTGAGACTGAGGATTTGGCAGCGGTCTCGATCTCCTCTGCGATAGCAGGAGTGGGGCAGATGTTGACTGAACAACCGGAAGATTTTACACCTTTCTTCACAGTGAACATGCATTTTTTTGCGCAGGGATGATGGCTTGACGGCTGGCGATTTCTGAAGAGTGGCTGACTTAGCGGGCATTACTATATGATATTCAACTTTTATCAATTGGTAAAATTCAAAAGGTCTTGAAGAAAGTTAATGTGACAAAATAGAGCAAATAGTACGTAAATTTGAGTGATCAAATGGTGAAAATAGGACATGCACTAGCACGCAATAATAACCGGTCTTTTTTAACCACGCGCCACTTTTCAAGCACTTCGCAACATCGCGGCCAATTTCATACGTGCCAGAAAATATGTGAAGCCAGCTCCCACACAGATGAATATGCGATGAACTGATACCTCATACAACTCTATTCTAATCGGCTGTGTGGTTCAACAATAGACAAAAAGCATCTCCTGCACTTCCGAGTCGCCGAGAAGTTGGCAAGTTATCACCGTCATCATGCACTGTGCCTTTCCTTATATTGGTGCAACCCTGCGACTCCCGACACACAATTAAACCTTATAGGTTATCACATGCTCCGCCGAAATCGTCGTGTAGCACGAGGTGGAGGACATCATTTCCTAGGGTCATTACAACGCCGTAAAGCCGCCGTACTAAGGAAGTGTAATGCCTCGAACAGCCTATTAGTTTACATCACATGTCGGAGTCCAACTTCACCTCTAAAACCTCAATTGTCATGCTTCATCAGAACCCTCATTATTTGCCGGTTTTTGTGTAGCTGTCAGGTTGATTACATTGGCATTAAAAACCGGGAATCGAGGTTCCTTATTCTGGAACACATCGCAGCGTTGGTAAGAAAGTAAGTGGCGTAAGCACAAGCTGACACGCACGCGTAAACAGTGCAACCAACACACATACCATCGGTATCAGCAATCTCACTTTGTCCCATGGAGTGCCGTGAGACAATAGACAATTGTTTGCTGAAAGGCTTCTTGTCCTGAGACGTTGGCGTGTGGAGAAAAATTCATTTGCCAGTTGAACGTTGACATGATATTGTTGATATTGATTGACTGGTGACAAAGGCAGCTGTGTCCCCTGTTTTTGAAATCTCACGTGTGACACCTGGTCTTCAAGTTGAAGGTTCCTGTTCTCTAGTGTGCAGTGATATTTGCCAGTTTACAAACCATGCAAGTTATCGCCTCTGATAGCTCTAATGAAATTCATTTCTCAAAACTGTTGTTCTAATCTAAAAATAGTTTGAAATCCGTTTATTCTAAAAAGTTGATAATAAAATTGGTGAAAATGATGACGATAATCCCTTATCACCAATTCAGTAAGCGTTATTTGAGCACAGGTTGATAAGACTTCCTTAGACAGATTTTTTTTAGAACTTCAGCATGGATTTTATCTGGTGATTTCCGAATAATGAACTCGTGGAGGTTTGATGAAAGATTCTCCCGTTTTCGACCAACCACTTTCATCTGTTCCATCGTACAGCCCCAGGATATTCAAAATACTCGTAAAGAAAGCATGCCATAGGAAGTAACCATGAGGATAAATCCAAACCAACAGGCTGATCACCCTCTAATCACCGTATTTTTGAGTCACAAGGGTCTGTACTTGGAAGACGAACCCAACTTACGATGTCTAACCCCGTGGTAAACGAATTCATTTTCCTGCTCCAGTTCACCATCAGTCCACCTCGCACGTTGTGGTAGTCTGCCTCAGCATTAACGAGGATTGTTGGATGTGGCGGACGACTAACTTAGTAGTTTAGCACCTACGAAAATTGTTCACGTCTGCGTTCAAGGACTGAAAAAGAAATTCCCTGAAACCGAATTTTAACAACCTGCTCCTTAACTTCATCATCGCCTACTCTCAGGTGTCACGAGACGCAAGTATTCAAAAACAGGCGTCAATAGTAACGGGTCACGTCCGCTACGCAGAGCACCCGAGATTCGCAGCTGTTATATAATACACCTTGTACACACGACTACTGAACCTGACAGAGATATCTCTTTTTCACCAGAGATATCCTACATTCAAAACTTTTGTTCTAGACTTGAGGATACCAGCTTTTATGTCAGTCGATGGAATCCTATTGCATAAAGTGACAAACATTGCTTGAGTTAGCGCCAATAATTTGCTCCTCCTTGGAGAAAAAGGGAAATTCATTGATTAACTAACATTTGAAGATGGTAGTGTTTATTCTCGAGATACAGTGGGCCAGCTGCATTAAAACGTATATGTAGCTCTTCTGAAGTCGTAGTCGATGAGCAAGCTTGCAAGCTGCTACCAGAATTAAGTATTTACCAGAAGGTGCTCAGGAAAGAGTCACCCACTGTAAGCAAGTGGTTGAATAACACTGAAAATGTGCTTTCCGGGGCTTAAATGTGACCCGCATGATTTTCCCAGACAGCAGCCAAAAGTTTATGGCATCTAGGGAAGGATTCTTACCTAACTTGCCTTCTTTCTTAGATTCGTGACCCCTGGAATTTAAACCGCATCAAGCCTTTCATCACGCTCTAAAGTCCAGCGCTCGGTCCTTCATTAATTTTTCAGCTATGTCAAGTACATTTCATATAATATTTCTGGTACTACTTTCTTCTACGCTGACCATCTGAAACTCTGGAGTGATAAAGATCCCATGACACCACAAATTGATCTCGACGCCATTACACGTTGACCAGACAGCTGAAATCTCTACGTGATTGACAACAAGAACGTATACGTGTCACTAACTAGAGATATTGGCAGTATTTCACGACACTTCCTGTATAGCAAGCATCGCAAAAGTAGATGCCATCCAACTTATGCTTCACACATTGCCATTAAATGGCTTGCAATAAGAATGTCTACCGTTTGAATGATAAAAAGGACATTTGCCACCATAGACGAGAAAGGTTCTTATACGCTTTACGGGCTCAAGTCAAGATCGCGACACCAGTGCATTTAGCAGGTCATGTACACTGGCTTGGAGGAAGACACGCTGGGCACACGGGGTGATCAGCGTGCATCTATCAGATTGGTCACCGTCTTACATCATATGATGTATGAGTCGCGACATGAGATTCATGAATGTTTTTACAAGAAATTAGATGACCCCACGACGACTGAATACATAAACACCATTCTCGCAAGTGTGAACGTGCGGTTTTTTATTCTGGTGACTGATGGTGGTCGACGAAGTCATCACAAGAAACAAAATACTAGTTCTGTCTCCGGAGTCTCTGAAATGGCAGTTTTTGTGAAGGGTTACGAAACACTGAAACGGTCTTCTATTTCAGGTCGTAGGCTAATTCTGTGTGGATGGTTTACGGCGCTGTTAGGTTAACATTTACCTGAAACCTTGTTACATTAGCAATTTTGCTCTGTTCGTGAAACTTGTTGCACTCCCAAAAGGAGGCCTTATGCGTTACCTCTAGTCATTACCTTTCAAGTCAACGAGCACCCGCTGGATGGCGGAACAAAAAAACTAACTGGATCGGAATGGTATTGGCCCCCAGCTTCGAACCCGCGGATTAATCGCTGAAACCGCCCAAGTTAACCGACTAATTAAATCTCGGCTAACCCCACAGCGTGCATGTTGTAGAACACTTATGTGTCATATAGAAGGGTTTCTAGCAGTAGTTCAATATTTTTGAGGACAATCTGTCCTTAAACAGGTCAATATAGTTTGTATGCTGACAAATTTACACTGAAACCTACCGCATTTTCAGATAAATCGCCAATTCTTGAAACTTCCTCAGCCGCGGTGGAGTCATTTAATTCTTTTTCAAAAGCGAGGTAATCGACCAGCCCAGGGTGTGTTAACGATCTGTACCTTTCCGCCAATATAGTAAGCTCGGTATCCGATATGTCTTTAGGTCCAGGAAACGACCTATAAAACTAAATGTGTTCCAGTAAAACTCCGACAATCAAGCAATGCATTACCTGACTCTCAGTAACAACCCCCATATTATGAACGTCAAACTGCTTATAGCATTCACGTATATTATAACCTTGGTAGGTAATAAACTGATTTATCCTTGACAAGATCGGTCTTAAGTTGTCGAGTTGGTCATCACCAGGTTTCCTATGAGGAGCCTTAGTTCCAACATATTGTGAACTGTGGAAGTAATAATTGGGAATTGTTTACTCAATCGTCTTCAGCACCTTGCAGTCGGGATGCTGTGAAAAATCCGCCGAATCAAATTTCCCCTCGATGTCTTCAACAAAACGGCGCCAGTTAATCTCCCTGTTCTCATCAGATCCATATTTATTCATTATTAACGTTTCAGCCTCTGGTTTCAGTGTGATTCCAATCAGGTTTCTTAAAATTCTGAAAAACCGACCAGCTGACAAATTTACCGGCTCTATTTTATTTAAGTTACTTGTGACATAACCGGAGCGTAAGTGATCAAAATCGAGGAAATTCTCGCTCAATCTGCATCTTTTGTCCTTTGCTAAATCTCTAATATAATTTTCAACATTTCGCAATGTTTCGGTGGCCATGAAATGTCCAAAATACTTTCGTCTAAGGCGCTCAACCGATCGTCCGGATACGTCCGTGATACGAGAGATTTAAACGATTACGAACCTGTAATAGTAACTGAGGACCTGTGTCGTTCATGTTTCTGTGTGACAAACTCAAACTTCCACATGCTTAAAACCTTCTGCGGAAACTTGGAAATGAACGAGCAATGGGCCGGAGCGCTCATGCGCGCTTTTCACGTTTGATAAAGTTCACCACAGTCCCATGTCTTGAATGAAACGTTTTGAGCCATGAACTGTACAAGATTCCACACCGGCGAGTTTCTGAGCGTCCTCAATTTAATTACGATAATAAGGTGGAATTTGTTTCTTCCGCTATGTTATTCACAGTACATGTTTATAATCTCCCACAGGGTCAAGCGAACTGAAATGACCAATGAAGAAAAGCCCAACATGTGAATGGGGGTTGTGTAGCACAGCATGCTGTGAACTAAATTTCGGTTTCCGACTATGTAAGTCGTGTGCGTGCTTCACTGGGCTTTCGGCTTACGCTCGTTTCTGTTAACTCCTCTTAAATTATTATCGTTGGAAACCCTGTTTCTGAAGAACCCTGTCGTCCAGTATCTTCACGTTGCACAAAGTGTGTTCAAGAGCGTAACAGGTACATGAAACCAGAACGTCCGGCCTTCCTGTTACAGTTATATCATTGTGTATGGTTCGACGTGGATGTGAGTAGGCAATAGGTAGTAAGTGTGATGCGGCGGAAGAGTGGGCGGGTCAACGATGTCACTCATACGCTCGAATGCATGTCGGTAACCATACTCGCTCGAACAGGTGTTTGAACGTATGCAAAGGTTTGCAAAAAAGCGTTCGAGTTGCAAAGAAAGCCAAACATAGACGATAAAAACAGAGGTATCCGCGCCTGTAACATTTTTGTGGTTAATCGGTGTCTGGGAATATCACCGCTGGTATCTTTTTCATAACACACTTGTGTGCGCCTCAAACTTATAACCTGGCTTCAATGCTGCTTTTCTGTATTGTTTGATCGTACAACATGTACCAATCACTGACGGTGCAACATAATTTCTTGCGCCCCCGACGAAGTTACTCTCAATAACGCACCGCTTCTCTAATGCCCTCTATGGAGTTTAAATGACCCAGAACCTCAGGTTGGTGTGGTTGATGTAAAGGTCGGTGGACCACGTTATTCGTTACCCTACCGATATAAGCGGTTCACTACTCAGCTCGATCTGCTGTGACATTTTGCCTCACCACTAAAACTCCATCTTGCTTGCTTGCCATTAGTGCTGATTTATCTAATGCTTCTGTATTCCAGACTGTTTCACTTGTACTTTTCCCAGTGCTCGAAGGTTTCCTGCACATTTTCGTCGGCGCGTTTCTTGAGTGCCACCGAATGAGGGCGAATTCGCTTCGCGATCTCACCCTCAGTTACCAGATTGATATTGTTAGTCCCAGGTCAAGTTACACTCAACTACCTATCATATTTCTATATAATATCTTTCTTATATTTTCTATTTTTGATGTGTGACGCGGTTAGGCTCATTACGATTAACTGATAACAAACCTATTTGCTACACCGTTTTATTATCACCGTATGGGCCTTTGAACCAATAAATATCGCTTGACAGTTTCATGACAGTTGATGTCAGGCTTTAACTGCGCTAAGTTGCGACCACATAGTTCCCTCCCGTTGACGGGCACAGCCATGGTTCTCCCCACTCATCTAAGATTGTGGGCCGGATGGCAAGAGCTTATGCAACAGTAAATAGTCTCATTGGTCTGACTGTCGACCCCTACTGCCCCACGAGTTATCTGATTCCGCAAGTTGCAACTGGAAGCGCCGCTACGTCGCCAGTCCGGAGGATACTAGAAAGCAAGTCAGTTAGCTATGATGACGCCATGCGCGTTCAAGTTTCTGCATCAAAACTCACGGTTATTGCTAAAAGCGAATCCCCTTGCCATCAAAGAATCTCTTCATAAACTGAAGCTTTGACTAGAAAAAGTCTTATGTCTGAGGTATCCAAAGTTATCCCAAGCACTGTGAAACACAGCTCAAATATCCTCTCACGGCGATGCGGCTCCATCAGCGGACCATCTTCTTTCTATCAAATTTTCCTCCATTACCTGAAATAACAGTAATTAACGGGGGCAAATACAGGACACATAAAGAAAGGCTCTAAATCAACAGTAATACTTGTACGGTGCTTACCAGCAAATAATATTACGGATTTGCAATATGAATGTAAATCAAAAGTAAATCACAGGCACCATGATTCTGGTTCCAAGAACCACATTCTAGGAAACAACGCTTCGCAGGTGAAACTACACAATTTGTCCCTCACTGCTTTCAAGCCAGCCTAAAACTATACTGGGGTTCACGGTTACCATCCGTTACTTAATGGTCCCGTTATAACTCATCCCCATACCACACAACATGGGTGCTATAAGGAACCAAATTCCCAATATTTACGCCCCGGCAAGTACGTCGCCACCTCGTTGTGTTACCAACATTGATGTCAGCCAGACCAGCCTTTCTTCAACGTACCCGTCGATATTTCATCCACCACCACCCGACCCTCCTCCCCAAACTCCACTGTGCCATCCCACCACATCGACACTCTTCCAGCACCTACTTACTTCGCGATATTTACTCAGATATGAGCGGAAATTCAGCACATTCCTTAGATAAGGCCTTCCTATATGATATTCGGAACCCACCCCCCACTTGTCACGAGGTTCTTTAGCAGTTCAAATGTTGTACCTACCGAGAAGAATTCCGTAAATTTACCACTCATTATCGCAAGGCCATTGGTTGGCAAAATGCGTATTTTCAAATCTTTTGTCCTTCCATATGATTCCCATATCATTCTCGTGACTGAAACTGACACCCCAAACAGTTAGATGAGCATCGTAGGATATCGCACGTTTCGTAGAGATCGTCTCACAGGACGAGGTTGTGGACGTATCATTGACCTGAAAGAGCAGTGTTCCGCAGTACCACTTGATGAGTCTAGTCTTCATAAAATAAAAATCTCATTCTGGTTAATGGTCTCCATTGCTTTTTTCAACCACTACAGACCGTCTAATTCAACCAGCAGTGGTTCGACTCACCTGACTCACTCACGTTTCCAACATGTCTTGCGAGCAGAAACTACCAGATTGTGACTTCAACTTGCCGAACATCTCCCGGACCTCATTCTCCTCCTCAGTAAAACGGGCCGAATTTCTTCCATGAATTCAAGTAAAAGATTGGATCGAACATGTCTAAACAACCACCAGACAGAGGCATATGATGGATAACATAGTCACCTCGTCTC
>QNGE01002930.1:76424-98977 GCA_008508345.1 Paragonimus westermani
TGTGACATGTTGTGGAGAGCATCGAAAACAGTTTTGCGCATTTCTTTTGGAACGATAGGTCTCGGTGATCCCGTAGAAAAATCACAGAGAAGTAATACTCCCTTGTGTGTTATTTGCTGGGTTTTCATTAAGCTCTTGTGCGTATCTGTGTCAGGATCACTAGCTTGTAGTTTAGCCATAAGCACAAAATCGACGGAGCTGTCGAGCGAGAGGTTTCCCAGTTGGACTCTCGATAGAGCGTCGGCTACCGTGTTTTGTTCTTCCGTGACGTATCGGAGGTCCGATGTATACTGGGAAATATAGTCCAAAGGACGTAACTCCCGTGGTGAATAACGATCAGGTTTGGCCGATAGGGCATACGTTAATGGTTTGTGGTCAGTTAAAACACAAAATGTACGTCGTTCAACGAAATGGCAGAAATGTTTAATAGCCAAGTAGATTGCCAATAGTTCACGACTGAACGTGCTGTAACGAGTTTGTGCTGGCTGCAAAGATTTGGAGAAAAACGAGATAATTTGCCACTTGTTATCAAGCAATTGCTGAAGTACAGCTCCAACAGCCAAATTCGACGCATCAGTAGTGATATTGATAGGGGCGGAGGCATCCAAGTGATGAGTGGATGTCGCCTGTGCAAGCGTCTGTTTTATCGAGTTAAACGAATTGATTGATGTCAAAGGTAATTCCAAGAGTTCATTCCGTTTGGAACTCAAAAAATAAGTCACTGGCTTCAGTGTGTCAGCAAGGTCAGGCAGGAAACGGCGGTAGNCAGTCAGTGGCCTCAGTGTGTCAGCGAGGTTAGGTAGGAAACGGCGGTAGTAATTAACGATACCAATAAAACGACTAAGCTGACGTACCGAAGTGGGTTGAGGAAATTCTTCGATGGCGGTCACATTGGCGGCAAGAGGGTGTACTCCAGTTGAGTCGATATGATGTCCAAGGATGTCCAGTGATGACACTCCCAACTGACACTTGGAAGGGCTGATGGCAATATCAAAATCGTTCAAGCGTTAAAACACTTGGAACAAACGTGTGCGGTGTTCCTCGGGACTGGAGCTAGCTATTAGAATGTCNTGAAAAACTTGAAACAAATGTGTGCGGTGTTCTCCGAGGCTAGAGCTAGCGATTAGAATGTCATCGATGTATGGATGTGCGGAGTTTAAACCACGTAGCACCTAGTCTATCAGACGTTGGAAAGTTTGTGTTGCATTTCTGAACCCAAATGGCATTCGTGAGAATTCAAACAATCCAACTGGTGTAGTGATTGCAGTTTTAGGAATGTCTTCGGTCATGGGAATTTGATGGTGAGCCCGTATCTGATCGACCTTAGAGAATATGTTCTTGTCGTGCAGATTAGATGTGATATCATGAATGTGCGGGACNTCGAGCCGACACGTTTTGATTGAATGGGGTCCAAAACGTCCGTAATCTTCACATGGACGCCAGTCATTAGAGTCATTTTTGGAAACCATGTGGAGTGGAGTTGACCATGGACGTTTCGAGGGTCGAATGCTCCCAAGTTGGAGCATGTGATCAAATTCCTTGCGGGCGACAGCGAGTTTATCAGGATCTAAACGTCTGGGCTTAGCAGCTACCGGTGAACCACGAGTTGTGATATGATGAACAGTTGTGTGATTTATGGACGACTGCTGGAAATTAGGATTAAGTATTCCAGGAAATTTAGCAAGCAATGAGGCATATTCCGGACCAGCTTCAGTAAGTGTAACTCACAGACGAAGAGAATCAATGTTCGCCAATTGACCTGTGACAGTNTACTGGTGCATCACGAGTTGTGATATGATGAACAGTTGTGTGCTTCATGGATGATTGCTGGAAATTAGGATTAAGTATTCCAGGAAATTGAGCAAGCAATGAAGCATATTCCGGATGAGCTTCAGTAAGTGTAACTGGCAGACGAAGAGAATCAATGTTCGCCGAGTGACCTGTGACAGTCGGGTTAGTGGTTGGATCGAGCAATCGGCGGTGCTTCGTTTCTACCAAAAGACCGAAACTGTTCAGAAAATCTGCCCCCAAAATTGCAAATCGCATATCAGCAATAAGGAATACCCATCTCCAGGTGCGTCTCAAGCCAAGGGACAGTGTTACGGAACGTTGGCCGTAGGTTTGAATGGAAGAACCGTTGACAGCTTTGAGTGTTGGACCACGATAAGATGAGATTTGATCTTGTGAAGTGGCTGGAAGAACACTGACTTCAGCTCATGTATCAGTAAGGAATTTGTGACCACTTCCCTTATCAAGTATGAAAACCAGGCGACTAGAAGTTTGAAAACCAGCTGAGTTTATCGCAGAACTCAATTGGCGCTGCCGTTTCCCGAGTGGTTGGAGGTCGGACAGAAAGCACATGGAGTGGTGCAACGTTTTGCATTAGTGCCAAAGTTACGATGATAAAAACATATTCCATCTGTGTTATGAGTTTTTGATGAAGATTTGTTCAACAATCGACTGCGTGGACGAAGGTGAGCAGTCGGTTGTGAATGGGATTGAGAGAGTTGTGCTGTTAAATCACTCAGCTGAAGTTGAATCTGTTGAATATTCCGTTTCTGTTCACGGATCAAGGACACAAGCGGTGTTGTGTCGGTAGAAATGGATGCCAAGGGAGTAAATTCAGTGACGTTGTTAGTTGGCATGGCTTCGATAACTTTATCCGCCGATGAAGCTAAACTGTTCAATGTATGATCTGGAACAAGCGAAAGTGCCACTTGCACGGGACTCGGTAGGCGTTCAACAAACAATTGTTTCAGTAGTCATTCATCCGTGGGTTTGTCACCAAGCAAAGTTCGCATACGGCGCAGCAATTGGGAGGGACGACGATCACCTAGCTGTAAATCTTTGAGTAACTGCTGTAGTCGTTCGTGTTCGGACATAGACACTCGATTTAAGAGCTCCCGTTTCAGAACAGCATATGGAGTAACAGTGTCGGGATTGGCAATAATGTCTCGAACTTCGTGCATGGTTTCTGGCTGGAGTTCCGCAGCCACATAATCAAACATAGTGGTCTGTTTGGTTATACGATGTTTGCGAAAAATCGATTCCATCTGCAAAAACCATAGGGCTGGGCCTGAGTGTCAGAAAATGGGAAGTTTGACTGATAGTGGTAACACGAATAGGTCCTCAACGTTGTTGTCATCAGTGAGATTCTGCTTCATAGCTAGTGATGGGCGGATGGTAAATGCTAACAAACAATGCGCGCTGGAGAAGTGCTAAGCGAATAGATCCCGAAGTGAATTTGCGGCGCAAATGTGAGACGAAGAATTGATCCAGAAACGGGTCGCGGCACCAATTTGTAGTGGAACTCTCAACCGTGATAGCTTGAGTACGCACTGATAACTAACGATATCTCAGATAGTCAATGAAAAGGTCAAGTCAATGGATTGGATCTTTATTGTTGGGATTTTGGTGTACAAGCTTAATGCAGTAGCGCTCGTCTGGACCGTGTCCTGTCCTGTACAGTTGGCAGTCAGTTGTTGTCGTTCAGTCGTCTGGTGCAGTTGTCTTCCGATCCGGGTCCGACAGCGTCATGCATGCCTGTGTATCGACCGCACGGAATCACATCAAATTGAAGCGTTCCAATTGGCTCAGTGCGCAGATGGTGACTACGCGCGTGCGCGCGCTTGGGTATTGAAGAGAGCTGTCGAGCCGGTGAACGGGCATATGCAGGTTGGGGCAATGAGCGTCGCTTAGACTAGTCAGGTTGTCAAGTGACAGGACGCGTGAGAGGGCGAGACGAAGGCTACAGGACTGATCGATGTATGTGGGGTTATCAACCGGATGCATTCGTTGGACCATGGGCGAAGTTGTGGCCGGAGCCGATTAACGCATTCAATCGTGGGTTGGTGAATGTGTCGACGCAGACTGCTTCTAATCAATACATACAGCGGTTGTTGGCCTGCTTCGAGGCTTTTATTACGGAGGTGAGTTGGGATTTGTGTTCACTGTTTTGAGGCGTGACTTTTCAAGCACTACTCTATTACCACTACACAAATTTGTGTGAAGTCGAAGATGGGAGTGTGAATAAGCAGAAATAATTGTGTATGCTGTTGTAATGACCTGGAGATAACCCCTGTCTGCCTACTGTACAATGTAAGCCAAGATGTTAGGAAGGATTTCACACGCCGTACAGCAGGCAGTCTGGGGATAGCTCCGGGTCGCTATACTGTGTCTTTGAAAATGTTTTCCATATAGCTGGTTTATGTCTTAGTGGGCCAGTTTGGTGTGCTTTGGCTACGTCAAGTACAGCATTGTGACACCTGAACTACTTGATCGGGCGTTTTTATACTGATGGTGTTGTACGACAGTGTGGTCAACCGTAGTTCACATGAACCTTCCTACTGTTCATTATCGCAAGTTGAGAATGTGCCGAAGCCGACGAACTCATAAGAATTCAATACAACTGCCATCGAAGAGGACTGTCAGTTGTCGGAATCAACGATGCATGTTAACAGTGGACCCCACGGATTGGTCTGAAAATGGTATCCTTGGGATAATACAGAGGAAACGTGGGTGTTTTACCACGTGCTATTTTCTCTCCTTAGGTGACGTTGTTCTCGAAGACGCAGCTACTGGCAGTTGGTAAGCCGCAGGGGAACGCGGAGTAGTCTCTAAAGTGATGGAAGGCTCGAAAGAGTGGGACTCAGAATGTGAGTTTCCCAGAAGAGCGGTTACAGCACTGTTACGAATAATTAATCCGTTGGCGAGATCTATGCCAACTGATGTTCGTTCTTTGATGAATACACCCAGTGATTGCCTTTCAAAATCAATACGTGGTGGACAGTATGCTCATTTTGGTTTGCACACTGCGCTGTCATGCATGCCGTAAGACACACCACTGGTGACTAATGAAGAAGTTGCCATCCAGTTTCACATTGATGGTGTTAGACCTTTCAAGTCGTCGAAGTTGCAATTATGGCCTGTAATTTGCAAATTGGTTATGCCGTTGACAACCACCCCCTTCATGGTTGGCGTATTTGCTGGTCGCAGCAAACCTTGGAATGTGAACGAATATCTGTCTGACTTGGCAACCAAACTTTCTACTCTGATATCAGATGGCGTTACAGAGGATTACCTTGGGCCCAAGTAAAAGCTGATTATCAACAGCATTATTTGCGACTCACCGGCTAGAGCCTTCGTGAACCGATGACCAGAGCATACCGGATATACCAGTTGTGACCGCTGTACGCAGAAAAGGTATACACTGTAAACGAGGTGACTTATCCTTTTACAGACTGCCCCAGTCGTACAGACGAATCTTTCCGGAGCGCCAGGAAGCACAGAGAATTTTCGTTCGAAGCTGTGCCCTTAGATATGACACACCATTTTCCATACAATTATATGCACTCCATTTGTCTTGGTGTGGTGCGTAAGCTGGTGTCATTGTGGCTGGAATCATCGTGCAACAAAGGCGTGCGTTTGGAGATGGACATGATTGAGAAAGTGGATTCACGCATAATCGAATGCTCCCGTCTACTCAGAGACGACTTCCCAAAGATGGTTGGAGTTCATAAACTGGAAACCCTGTGAGTCTAGGCAGCTTATTCTGTATATCGGATCATGGGTGTTGAAGGGACCCATACATCCTAAGAATTACTCCAACGTTCTGGACTTAACCAATGGTATTTATGTGTCTGCTCGTCCTGTCTTCTACGGACCTTTATTTGAGTATGGAAATTCTTGCCTGCGTAAAATCGTTTACGAGTCCTTCCACGAATATGGAGCAGGGGAAATGAAATGCCATGCGCAATCACGTAAACATTTGGCGGATGACGTCGGACATTACGGCCAACTTGACGGGTTTTCAGCCTTCCTTTTCGAGTCATACATCTACAGCATCATTCTCTCATTCTTCATTCCTGTAGCTCGTCTGCACCTTCATAAGCTGTGCGTACGACCCCAACTTGAGTACCGCACGTTCATATACAGTCACGTGCGCAAGTCTGACAGGCTAGCTCTGGAAAGTCTTCAGCGTGCATTTACAACAGGTTTAGTAGGTTATCCGTCCTCTTTGAACTACCGAGAACGCTGTCAAACGCTTAAACTGGAGCCTCTTTGGCTACGGCGTCTCAGGCTGAACCTTGCGCTCGTGTATAATCTAGTTTATAGCAATAAATTTACTGGCAAACTCGCGATTTGCCTTCAGCATAGCTCAAAATACAACATCAGGAACAAAGAATTCACTTTGACAACTTTCAAATCCCATCAACGTTTTTCCTAGTGAAGTATACCTACATTTGAAACAGACTCCCACATGCAATTAGAGTCAGTAAGAATATACACCAATTCAAACAAAGCTCCAAAACTTTCCTGACAATAAAGAACGTCAGGTTGATTTTCGAACTCTGCCTGGCTGAAGACGATATCTTTGAAACGGACCTAATAACATCTAAACATCAGATCCAATCTAACAACAACCGAGAGTGAACCAATACCACACACACTTCGAACTGATCAAAGCTATGAACTTGACCATTTGAGGAATTCCTCATTTTGGAAATTCATTCTCTCCAGCAGGACAGATTTTGTACACAGCTCTTTTGAAAAATTGCAGTTGCATAACAAAACTATAGCCACCATATGGTAACATCCTAAACATCCCCGTTAGTAGTAACCAAATCATCCTGCTACACTCTTACTCCATAGTTCACGATTATCAGCCGTGTATAGCTATCAACCACCACGCAATAGCTGTGCAAGTGAAAATGGTTCAGAGAATATATATTGCTTAACCTGATCGCCTCATATGATTACATATAAGTGTGTGCCTCGTCCGATCTCAGCAGACCACCTCATAAATTTCTCGTTTTGCTAAACATCCTTTCCATTCTACATAACGGCCGTACATACTAAATAGACATCGGAATTCGGATGTAGTCATATACTAGGAATTCTGTGAATCGACCACTTTCCGCGTTGTACGATGGCAACAATTTGTTAGAGACATATATTTTATTCAATAACACAAAATTATAAATTCTATATAAAAGCTTTAGTCAGAAATTGTCAGACTCCATTATTCGTGACACTTCACATGACCATTTTAGGTTCTGTTTAGCACGTAATTTTGCCTTCCATTCTTGATTCCACGATAAACTCCAACGCAACACAAAATTCAATAACGCCCGAAAACTCAAAATCTTGTACTGGTTGGGAAATGCCCGAGGTCCGTAAAATTCCGTCGATTTGAGGAAATAAAGGAGTCCATCCCTAAGATCGTCGATTTTTTTGGAAAAATTGGGACCCACCTACCTTCCTTCATCTTCCCAAAAGTTTCTACACATTTTTCTGGGGCCGTCTACATCAACTGATGGCGAACTTCTTCGGCTGTTAATTTTCTCCATCCAGAAATCTTTCCCTGGCATGACCTTGAAGATAAAGCCAACGTTGATCTTGTGAAGCAAGAATTGATGTAACTGATGAAATAGCTGCTTGCGTGAGTGCTTTATGGTTGTTTTGTGTTAATAAAACGTTCGTGGCCACGTTGCCTGCTCCAGTTGTCCCCTTCTCATTGGTTTGTCTTCTTACGTCAGGATTCTTTGTACGGATTACGAGCCTTTCTTACAATCTGACACTATTATTAACTTACGCGCGTGACAAACCATTTCTCCCATGAATGCTGATCTTAATGCTGTTTGCTTGTAAAACCTGCCTTTGCGTAGTTTTTCCTCCTTACTATCCCTTGCCGGACCTTTGTTTATATGTACCATGGTTTCATTTTCGCCTGGCCGCTTCGCCATTACGTGACTGCCGCATTTGGTCATAGTTACGCGAGCCGTTGATCTCGGAGCTTATATATTTGGTGGATTCAATATCGGGGTTTGTTGTTGTTTTCCACTATTTGGTTCATCATATTGTTTTCAAACATTAGCACCTTATTTATAAGAAACTCGGCATTACGACCGTCTTTCTTTTTGGACCCGAATCGGTTGCTCAACGGGCTCAGAATTTATAGACGCTCGTTACTTACAGACGCGACTATCGTGAATCCAGCATATCGATAGATGTTGCGAGAAGACTAAGCGTAGACCAAACAACCGTTAGACATCCGAGATTAAGGGTAACTGCTCAACATTATTTTATCGAACATTGAAAATTTTGAGAACTACCTTTCAGGAGCAAGTGAGCCAACTGCCCCTTCATAAACTAGAGTTTTCCTCTAATTTTTTCGTTTTATTACTCCATTTTCATAATTGGTGTAGTGTACAGTTATCAATTATGTGCACGGTATGGGGTTCACGTTGAAATGTATGTACTAAGCACGCTTATCCGAGCGTGTTTCCCATAGATGCGTTGAGAAATATACCATTATTACTATTATTATCAAACGTATGCTGCACTCCCCATGTATTCCGGTAGTCCACTTATACCGCAAGTGGAAAAAAGAGTATACTATGGCCGAAGTGATTAAGACAGATTGGTCACTGCATGTTGAAGACCACAACAATGCATACAAAATACGGAAGGTACCCATTAAAGGTTCATTTCTTTCAAACGTTAGTCCCAATAATGTGATCATTGCACACAAACTGCCCCCACCTTATTGTGGACATTAACACTATTGATGCCAAACAACCAGTTCATTTTTGTAAACGTTTCGACGTTGATGTTGACTTTTGGGTGCATGACATCCCATCGTCAATGTTGTTCATATTTCAGGTTAACGAAGTCGACGATCATGTGTACCGTTTATTATTTTCCAAACGTATTCCGTAAATGTGTCCATTTTACTTCGCCATGGATTCCACTTGTTTTTCCGCTTTTGCACACGTTTGACAGAACGCCAATAAATATGACCCAATAAGAAGTGCTTGTGGATCTTTACTCCGCCGACGTGAACAGTGTTACCTAAAACTAACAGAAATCTTTCTACTTTCAGATATAGACAGACCAAAGTGTTACTACCTAGTTGAAATTGAGGCCGGCCACAACGAAGATGTTGTCGTTATCAGCAGCTGCTGGCTGGATGCTGCTGGAAAATCAGCGGGTTTTTCACGACTGCCTGGAACTGCGTATTACATATATGCACAGAAACACTTGCAGCCGAGTACAGACGATCGGAAGTTACCAGTTCCCGAACTAGTTACCACAAGTAAGTGAGGCTATTGTATATCAAACATAGCTACACTTCATTGCAGTTGATTTTGAACATGCCACGGAAATGGAAGTGAGGTACGCATCCTGTAACCTGCCTTCCAGCGACGACACAACAAAAATGAGATTACCCCTGAACATCCAGCGTAAGTTGATTGTTGCTACTTGTCAACCAATTACCAATAAACGACCGAGGTTCACGGATGATGGCGGTGAAGTGGACGGCAGTGCAAAATGAAGGAAGTGTGAGCCTACTCCGATGAGTTATTCAGTTCCATCACGCAGCCCCACGATGGAACATCGAAGACACATTGGCTGCATCACTTACGGTGCACAAACCATCATTCACACCGACAGTGGTAAGGAAACCCTACTTTGGAATCCATTACTTGCAGGAAATGGCCTAGAAAGGAAAATGATTAAGAACGATCTACAAGAGGTCGGTTCATCTTTTCTGAATGCTCTAAATGGTAACAACGTGTTTTGCGACTAATATAGCGGTAGCTCACCGTATTAGTGTGCAAATGAACTCATTGTAGGCAACCATGGAACGGATGACTGCCAAAAGAACGCGACTGGCGAATAAAAACGCCGGTTGCCATCACTCGTAACCTCAGTAACACAGGTGGAAGAAGTTGGTAGAAAAATGTTGCAGTGCATGTTTCAATCCGCTATGGTGGGTGGTGAGATCAGTGACCAGTTGCGTTTCGTTCGGGGTGATTACTTCCAGGTTATCAGTGCCCCAGTGCTGCAGCTGTTCTTCGTAGTATGATAGAACGATTGATGACAAGGACGGTCGCTGCACAAATTGCCTATTCCGGTACACACAACACGTTTACATTCAAACACACACAGCTGAAGGCATTTTTAGTACGTATGGGCTGCCATATACATCCCTTTTTCTTCACGTAGCCAGGACAATTACACGACAGGACGGAATATGCAACCACCCCTGACAGTGTTCTCAATGAATACTGTAGAGCGTGGTTACATTGCGCAGGGGATAAACGGTCCATTCCACATTCATCCACACAAGACAGTGAGGACACCGAGCTGGTAAGCTTGCGGTAGCGTGGTAGCATTCTTACTTCTGCAGGAGAAGAAATTGATCGTGGACCTAGACGAAGTGACCGCTTTCAACCTGGGTGCCCATCAACATTTCGCATTTAGTACATGTATAAACAGTTAATTTCAAGAAATTTTACTTCTTTGTATTGCGCACTTTGTTTTTACTTCTATGGAATCTGCGAAAAGGCCACAGTTAAACGGTTGGTAAAGTTCCGTGTCTGCAGGTGTGGAGGGGGGATGTAGGTCGGATCAGGGTACGCAATGTGCTAATAATTATCGGAAATACTAGTGCGAATAGCGGAATTCAGCGTGCACCGTGCTGCTTTGCCACTGGTCCGCACAACATCCATGCGTGATTCGTCGAAAAAACGTAGTGGGAAAAACACCTCTGCTGTGGACACAACGGCGTTTCCACTACGATCACGCCTGATTGGCCGCTTGACGAATAAAGCGGAAATCGTAGTGGAAAAAGGGTTTGTGCTCCTAGGGAGGAGAAAATGTGGGGTTATGAAATTTACAATGGTAAACAGATTGCCAGCTGAAATTTTTGAAAAGAACTCAGGAAATTATTAGTTTTGTTATGATTATTAGAATATATAAACACGTCTAATGTTTGTTGTGGCATTTTGCTATGTACACGAGATGTATTGGGCCATACAAAGAATTAAGTCGACGGTGTGGAGGGCCGCATGAAGTGAGCGTGTGATAACCAAAGCTCACATGACGCCGTTCTGCTATATTTATTATCAAGCGTCAAGTCCACATTTCTTAGCAATTTGGGCGAAGCATGTCATTAAATTAATGATGGGTTTCAAACGGTTTGGTGAGCGCGCAGTAGGCCAAGCGTTAAATGATCTTGTGAGTGAAACACATGATCAACTGTTTCAAGCAATCTGTTTTCGAGGGGCGTCAGACAGCAGGGGTCGTTGTGTACTCTATACACATCTGACGGCTGAATTTTCCACGGACCACACTCAAAAAGGTCATCGGGTGATACATGGAGTTTGAAGATGGACATCGTGTTTGTTAACGTAAGATAGCTGTCCAAACCCTTTTTAAAACGCTTAATGCCGTTACTGGCTCTGACCTCACTTGGAAGTTTATTCCAAATGTTGGAATACTTTACTAGGAAGAAGTTTGCACGTATATTCTTCCGGGATATCGGGGTTGGCAAGGTGGAATCCTTATTTCTCAGACTATATGGAGGGCTTTGTTGTAAGTGGACGGTGATCTCTGTGGTAATCGCATCCGAATGTATGAGTTTATACAGCAGCGTCAATTTCAACTTTGGCCTACGCAGTCAAAGTGGATCAATTCCAAGTTTTCCACACCGTTGTCTGTAGGTGAGCGAAGAGGAACATCCTAATAAACTTTTGGTAAACGATCGTTGAAGGTTTTCTAACACACGGCTGTCGGACATGCGTAGGTGGCAGTAAATGAAGGTGCAATACTCGAGTTGAGGCCGAGCACGCATTTTGTAGAGCGTGAGCTTCGCAGCTGGTAGGCTGAACGCCTTTTTGATGCAGCCTATGGATCTTCTAGTTTTTGCTACCTGAGAGCACACTTGTTCAGAGAAATTGAACGAGTTTGAGTACCGTATTCCACGATCTCTTAGCGATGTTTCTTTGTCATCACTGACGGACGTCGATATATGGTTCAAGCATTCCAGCTGACATGTCATAAAAGAGCGTTTGCTGAGAAAACCGTGTTGTAAAGAGTTTATAAGGTTTTGTGTCCTTAAGAACTCCACCATGTGCACCTTTATTATCCTCTCAAACATTCGCGAGCAGTTTGACGTGTGGTTGATGGGACGATAGTTACTTATGTCCTGTCTTGGACCACTCTTGTGACGCGGCATAATGATTGAGGTTCTTCACTGAGGAGGGAAGGTGCTGGACAACAGTGATGGGTTGAACAAATTGAGTAAGTGGATGGGGGTATCCTCACTTACTTGCTTGACGACCATTGGTGGGGTACAATCTGGTCCAGGATGGATTGTGGGCCCAATGCTAGCCATCTGTAGACGAACACTTCGAACATCGATTGAAACAATATTCAAAACTTTGTCCGTTTTCGACGGGATATTAACAGGTAGTGAGGTGCTTTTTATACTAAAGGAGGCAGCGAAATGTGAGTTAAAGATTTCGCACATCGTTACAGGGTCACCGACAACCGTTTTGTCTTTGAGAGTGATAATTCACATAGCAGGGTACCTCATGAAATTTCTCTGTCTCATCAGTTGCACTAGTTTCATGCATCTCTGCTCAATACGGAGCGCGAGTTTCTCCTCGTTTATTTGACGGAGTTGCGTCTGACGTTCTGTGTTCAAACATTTTGCTCATTTGCATCATCAGGGAAAAATCTAGTGCTCTTCCGTACCTCGGCTTGAGCAGTTTAAGCCTGTCAGTCTTTCTCGCAGTGAGGATACTACCTTGCATATACGAGCCGACACATTCTGTTTAAGTCGGGGGCCAAAACGTCCATACAGAACGTTGGATGTCTGATAAATTCTCCGGCCGTTATGTTCGAGTCTGATTAGCGAAAGAAAGTATTCTCATTTAAGGATCTTAGTTGGTAGAAGAACGCATTCCAATCAAGGAATTGGATCGGACGGTAGAATACAACTGTCGGTTCGATAGCCACCTTGAAATCAAACTGACATTTGACGATATTTTGGTTGCTTCCTGGGCATTGTTGTAGAACTGAAATCTCTTCATATGAAATACCTATGGTAAATACAAGATCCAAAATATGTCCCTTTCTGGTTCCAGCCATTCAGCTGAATGCATGAAAGGAATTTGGCCTGTTTTGCTGGACCAGAGAATGAGGCCCAGGAGATATCAGGCGTGTTAGGATCACCGCCTCCTAGTTTTTGTTCACAAGACATGTGGGACCCGTGATTAACTATCTCCATAATATCAGTCAAATCATTGCTCGCAGCATTAGGCGGTCTGTAGATGCATCTTATGAGTTGCTCTCAAGAACCAATAGAAACCATCAACCACAACGTGTCTTCGGGTATATGGAATGTAGACTCATCAAATGTTACTGCGGAAAATTGCTCTTTATGGTAAATGATTCGTTCATCTCTTCGTCCTGTGGGACGGTCCCTACAAAACATGTGATATCCTACGATGCTCATCTGTCTGTGTGGAGTATCAAGGAGCACCACCTCTCAGTTACGAGAATGATGTGGAGATTAGACAAAAAGACAAAGGGTTCGAAAATGTGCATCTTACCAACCAACGATCTGGCGTTCATTATTAATAAACTTACCAAATACTTCTTTGTCAGGAACAGCAGATAAACTGCCAAGGAACTTCATGACAGATGGGGTAGTGGGTTGCGAAATACCAAATGGAAAGGTCTCATCTAAGGAATGTATCGAGATTCTGCTCATATGCGAGTGGATGTCGTGAAAGTTCGGCTACATGATAGGAAGTACTGGAAGAGTGCCATTATGGAGGGATGGCAGTGTGTTTTGGGGAGAGGAGCCAGGTAGCGGTTGATGAAATATCGAGGGTTGCGCTGAAACAGGAATGGTTTGGGAGACATTTGTGTTGTTGGCATGATCAGGTGATGACGTGCCTGCTGAGGTATACATATTTTGAACTTGGTTCCTAGAAGCTCTCACATTTTGAGTAAAAGNGCAACTTCGTCATATAGACGAAGAGAAACTCGCACTCCGTAGTGAGCAAAGATGTGCGAAACTAGTGCAACTGATGAGACGGAGGAATTCCATGAGGGACCCTGCTATAAGAACTATCACTCTCAAAGACAAAACGGTTGTCGATGACCCTGTAAAGATGTGCGAACTCTTCAACTCACATTTCGCTGCCTCGTTTAGCGTAGAAAGCACCCCATTACCTGCTAATATCCCATCAAAATCAGATAAAGTTTTGAATAATGTTCTAATCGATGTTCGAAGTGTTCGTTCACAGTTAGCTAGCATTAGGCCCTCAATCCATCCTGGACCAGATGGTATCCCACCAATGGTCGTCAAGCAGGCAGGTGAGGATATACCCATCCTCCTACTCAATTTGTTCAACCTATCACTTTTATCCAGCACCTTCCCCCCTCAGTGGAAAAACTCAATCATTATGCCTCGTCACAAGAGTGGTTCAAGGCAGGACGTTAGTAACTATCGTCCCATCAACCACACATCAATCTGCTCGCGAATGTTTGAGAGGATAATAAAGGTGCACATAGTCGAATTCTTAAGGACACAAAACCTTATAAACCCTTCACAGCACGGTTTCCTTAGCAAACGCTCTTGTATGACATGTCAGCTGGAATTCTTGAACCATATATCGACGTCCGTCAATGATGGAAGTGCGGTAATTATCATACTCTTGGACATGCAAAAGGCATTTGATCGTGTGCCTCATAAGCGCCTCTTGATCAAAATAGCATCTTTTGGCATACAAGATCCCTTGTATAGCTGGCTGTCGTCATACCTCGAAGGTCGCACTCAAACAGTCAAAATAGGAGAACACTATTCAACACCAAAACCAGTAACTAGTGGGGTGGTCCAAGGAAGCGTTCTGGGTCCGTTGCTCTTCTTAATGTACATAAATGATCTGTGCGACGTTATTACACATGGCAAGCCCTTTCTGTTTGCTGACGATATCAAAATCGTTTACACATTCCGCCAGGGCAGTAGTATCAATTTCTGTCTACAAGATATACGACAGGACCTAGCCTCCTTGCAGTTGTGGTGCAGAACATGGCTGATGTCGTTCTCAGCAGACAAATCGAACATCCTCACTTATGGTTGTAAAATACCCAATGGCTCCATCTCACTAAATGGTTGTAATATTGACACAGCCACTTCGGTCAGAGATCTTGGAATACGGTACTCAAACTCCTTCAATTTCTCTGAACAAGTATGCTTCCAGGTAGCAAAAACTAAAAGAACAATAGGCTGCATCAAAAAGGCGTTCAACCTACCAGCTGCGAAGCTGACGCTCTACAAAATGTGTGCTCGGCCTCAACTCGAGTATTGCACCTTCATTTACTGCCACCTACGCAAGTCCGACAGGCTTGTGTTAGAAAACCTTCAACGATCGTTTACCAAAAGCTTATCAGGATATTCCTCTTCGCTCACCTATAGACAACGTTGTGGAAAACTTGGCATTGATCCACTTTGGCTGCGTAGACTAAAGTTGAACTTGACGCTGCTGTATAAACTCATACATTCGGATGCGATTACTTCAGCGATCACCGTACGCTTACAACACAGCCCTCCATATAGTCTAAGAAATAAGGATTTCACCTTACCAACCCCGATATCCCGGAAGAATATACGTGCAAACTTCTTCCTTGTAAAGTATTCCTACATTTGGAATAAACTCCCAAGTGAGGTCAGAGCCAGTAACAACATTCAGCGTTTTAAAAAGGGTTTGGACAGCTATCTTACGTTAACAAACACGATGTCCATCTTCAAACTCTCTGTATCACCTGACGACCTTTTTGAGTGTGGTCCGAAAAACATTTAGTCGTCAGATGCGTAATACGCAGACAATCAATCTGCTGTCTAACGCCTGTCGAGAACAGCCCACTTGAAACGGTTTGTTATATGGCTTACTCACAAGATCATTTAGCACTTGGCCTTTGACACCCAACATTATTTTAATGACGTGTTTACTCATGTATATGCAATGCCCAAATTGCTATGAAATGTGCACTCGGCACTTGATAATGAGTCCAACAGAACGATGTCGTGTGAGCTTTAGTTATCACGCCCATTTCATGCGGCCCTCCAAACCGTCGACTCAATTCTCCGTTTACCCGAATAAATCTCGAGTGCATAGTAAAATATTACAACAAACAGTAGATAGGGTTATATATTCCAATAATCATAGCAAAAATAATAATATCGAACGATTTCTTTGTCAAAAATTCCCCATACATTTTGTCTGTCATAGTAAATGTTATAACCCCACATTTTCTCATCTAACGTGTGGAATTACGTTCTCCCTCCCGATTCCCATTCTATCCATTGAGCGAGGAAATGTTTCTGCGACGGATGGACGCACGGAACTTCGTCTGAGCTGAACGGTTCACGAGATGTTCAACTTTGTTACGTTTTCTAGCAATCGACGAGATGCTGCTTTGGAATCTGCCCATTCGTTCGCTTGATTTGGGATTTTCCGCCATGCCTCGCCAAAGCCGATCTATCTTGACAATTTCCGGACACCAATTTTATTCCCTAACAGCAAAAAATTCCAAAGGTGCGGTTGGACACCCTCCCGGAGTGACCTTGAAATATTGGAAAAATCGATCATCCCACAACCTTGTAAACAGTGAATTAGTGTAACATCCCATTTTTGAGACTGAATCTGTGAAATTAGCGAACTGTCTATTTCTCTGTTGTGTGCGTCAAAGTTTCATAAACTACATTCATTTTCTTTTCGACCGCGTCTTTCTTGCAACAGACTTCACGTTTGTGCTAGAGTTGAATCATTCGTTTTTGTATGGTTTGCAAATATCGACAGTGATCGCGCGTAACCAAGCGTGCTTCTCACATATATGCGTTGGGGTATATTTATTATTTATCTATTATTTATACATTTGATAATTTACTGAACAAAGTTTTGTCAGAAAGACAGGCTGTCAGACCCTGGATATGAGTGATAGGATACTTATCAGGGATCGTGACCTTGTTGAGGCAATGGTAATCGCCACAAGGGCGCCAATCACCTGAATTCTTGGGAACCATATGGAGTGGGGAAGCCCATGGACTTTTAGAGGGGCGGATTATTCTTAGTTCGAGCATGTGTTCAAACTCCCCCAGACGTCATGGTCTGCAGGAGACTGGTGGGCCTTTAGTTCTAATGTGGTGAGTGCAAGGTGAAGTGAGTGGAAGGGGTTCGTTCGCAGATCGAACGAGCTGGGGGAAATCTAAAAATAAGGATGCGTAAGGCTGAGGGATTTCAGGCTGAAGAATAAGAGGACTGATGGCCTCTGTGTATGCCTGGATGCCGTTGACGCTAATGTTTGTACGGGGATCAACCAAGTTCCGTCTTCGCGTATCGACCACGAGGTCGAAATCCTGAAAAAATCAATCCCCAAAATAGCGAAAGGTACGGCGGCAACTGTGAAAACCCAGCGAAATGTTCGCAGGAGACTAAGGTCAAGCGTGAATGAGAGTTGGCCGTAGGTGGAAGTTGGCGTGCCGTTAACAGCACGAAGCGTAGGCAGGGAAGAGAGGGCCACCTCGACGGATCGTGGTGGAACTAGGCTGACTTCCGCCCCAGTATCGACTAGGAACGTGGTCCTCGAAATTAACTCCGTAATATGTAAGGGGTTACTGTTAGGAGGGTGCCGGCCGCGTTTGTCGCCACTACGGGCCGGCTTGGGAGTTTCCCTGATCAAAGTATTTACAGGGGGCAACGCAACGCTCCGCCCGGTTGCCGAACTTGTTGTGGCACCAACACAATTCGCCAGATGCCTGAGATTCACGCGGTGACTCAATCCGACGTCGATGCGAGGGGGATCGTGTCTAAAGGCGGGCGAAATCTCGCCGAAGAGCTGCTATCTCCGCCCAAACCGTGCGCAGACGAGATGAAAGCTGTGGCGCTGAAAAGCTTAGGGTCTCGGGACCCTTTGCCGCACGATTCGTCACCGCTGTAATGGAGACAGGGGAGACGATGCAAAAACGATTATGAATCTCATCAGCGAGTTGTGCTGCATCCAACAAGGACAGGGACTTGGGTGCTGTGAGAATAGCATGCGTGCTAGCCGGAAGGCTTCGCATCCACAACTCCTTGAGAAGTGTCTCATCCATGGATGAGGGGCCCAGCCATTGTTGCATCTGAAGCAACAGATCAGACGGTCGCTTATCTCCCAGTTCCAGATCTCTAAAGAGCTGTTTTAGCCGAGATCTATCAGACGGTGTGACCCGCTTGATAACGGCTTGCTTAAGGGCTTTATATCTATGTTTGGCGGGTAAATCCACCAGGAGATCACGCACTTGCTTCGTGACATCCTTGGGTAGCCTGGCCAAGAGTTGGCTAAATTTAGCCTGATCTGTCGTAACGCGCTGATTGTAGAACTCCGCCTCTAAGTACACAAACCACAAAGCGAGTTCCATATCTGGGAATTGTGGAACAGTAATTGCGACTGCTCCGAATTTTGGCTTCTGTTCTGAGTCCATTGCAGAATAAGGCCAAACTTAATATATATGCACTAAAAGAACCAAAAAAATTTACGTATATCTATATGAACGAATAAAATTAGAGAAACTCCCAAAATTCAAAACGGTTCACCGAAACTAAGAGATTTCGGATTAAAATAATTAGATTTAGTGAACCGGGAAAAATTGCTGAAAGAAAATGGATTATTACTCGGGCTCACCAAATTGTGGAGGATTGGTACGTTTCTGTCTAGAATCGTGCCTATTCTCCTTAATAAGTAAGCCAGAACAACAGATTATAGGACAACGACGTTTATTGCAAGTAGCGCGGGAAAGCAAGCTGTAAGCGAAACACAACAGAAGCAAAGCGCGACGGACCAGTAGTAGCTAGTGACCGGAAATTGCAAGTGTAATTTTGACATTGGACGGTCAAATAAACTGGAAAATACATGAATGATAATGATAATATATGTTTCTTAACGCGTGTGTGAGAAAAACGCTGCGTTATGCGCGATCACTGCATATATTTACAAAGCATACAAAAGCTGATAATTGATTAGTAGGACAAACGTGAAGTCCGCTGTCAGGATGGACGTGGTCAAGAGGCAAATGACTATAGTTTATGAAACTTTGACGCACGCAACAGTGGAGTATATAGTTCGCTTGCTTCGCAGATTCAGTCTAAAAAAAGATGGGATGTTACACTAATTTACTTATTAGATGTTTGTTGTGTGGCAATTGTTTAAATACTTCAAGGTCACTCCCGAAAGAATGCCCAAACGCATATCTGTAGAGTTTCGCCATTACCAGATGAAATTGGCGTCCGGGTTGGGGCAAAATAAGTTGGCTTTGGCGAGACAGAGAGAAAATCTCAAAATCGAGCGAACGATTGAGCAGATTTGACTTCCCGGAAACGTCAAAACGTTTAACATCTCGCGAACCGTTTACCTACGACAAAGTTCCGTGCGTCCATCCGTCGTTGAAAAATTTCCTCCCCAACGGATAATATGAGCATCGGAAACGAGAATGTAATTCCACACGTTAGATCCGCATGAACACAATCGGCGGAAAAATAAGCGGAATAAAGCGTGAAATCAGAGTCAGCATGCTGGCGAATTGTGGTTGGCCGCATGTAATCACCTACGCACGGCTGCTGCTCGATGCCACTGAGACGACGAATCAAGGTGTTGTAATATCCCCGTGCGAGGCCGGAAGTCGCAGGGTGGCGGGGACTGTAGTGGAACTCTCAACCGTGATAGCTTGAGTACGCACTGATAACTAACGATATCTCAGATAGTCAATGAAAAGGTCAAGTCAATGGATTGGATCTTTATTGTTGGGATTTTGGTGTACAAGCTTAATGCAGTAGCGCTCGTCTGGACCGTGTCCTGTCCTGTACAGTTGGCAGTCAGTTGTTGTCGTTCAGTCGTCTGGTGCAGTTGTCTTCCGATCCGGGTCCGACAGCGTCATGCATGCCTGTGTATCGACCGCACGGAATCACATCAAATTGAAGCGTTCCAATTGGCTCAGTGCGCAGATGGTGACTACGCGCGTGCGCGCGCTTGGGTATTGAAGAGAGCTGTCGAGCCGGTGAACGGGCATATGCAGGTTGGGGCAATGAGCGTCGCTTAGACTAGTCAGGTTGTCAAGTGACAGGACGCGTGAGAGGGCGAGACGAAGGCTACAGGACTGATCGATGTATGTGGGGTTATCAACCGGATGCATTCGTTGGACCATGGGCGAAGTTGTGGCCGGAGCCGATTAACGCATTCAATCGTGGGTTGGTGAATGTGTCGACGCAGACTGCTTCTAATCAATACATACAGCGGTTGTTGGCCTGCTTCGAGGCTTTTATTACGGAGGTGAGTTGGGATTTGTGTTCACTGTTTTGAGGCGTGACTTTTCAAGCACTACTCTATTACCACTACACAAATTTGTGTGAAGTCGAAGATGGGAGTGTGAATAAGCAGAAATAATTGTGTATGCTGTTGTAATGACCTGGAGATAACCCCTGTCTGCCTACTGTACAATGTAAGCCAAGATGTTAGGAAGGATTTCACACGCCGTACAGCAGGCAGTCTGGGGATAGCTCCGGGTCGCTATACTGTGTCTTTGAAAATGTTTTCCATATAGCTGGTTTATGTCTTAGTGGGCCAGTTTGGTGTGCTTTGGCTACGTCAAGTACAGCATTGTGACACCTAAACTACTTGATCGGGCGTTTTTATACTGATGGTGTTGTACGACAGTGTGGTCAACCGTAGTTCACATGAACCTTCCTACTGTTCATTATCGCAAGTTGAGAATGTGCCGAAGCCGACGAACTCATAAGAATTCAATACAACTGCCATCGAAGAGGACTGTCAGTTGTCGGAATCAACGATGCATGTTAACAGTGGACCCCACGGATTGGTCTGAAAATGGTATCCTTGGGATAATACAGAGGAAACGTGGGTGTTTTACCACGTGCTATTTTCTCTCCTTAGGTGACGTTGTTCTCGAAGACGCAGCTACTGGCAGTTGGTAAGCCGCAGGGGAACGCGGAGTAGTCTCTAAAGTGATGGAAGGCTCGAAAGAGTGGGACTCAGAATGTGAGTTTCCCAGAAGAGCGGTTACAGCACTGTTACGAATAATTAATCCGTTGGCGAGATCTATGCCAACTGATGTTCGTTCTTTGATGAATACACCCAGTGATTGCCTTTCAAAATCAATACGTGGTGGACAGTATGCTCATTTTGGTTTGCACACTGCGCTGTCATGCATGCCGTAAGACACACCACTGGTGACTAATGAAGAAGTTGCCATCCAGTTTCACATTGATGGTGTTAGACCTTTCAAGTCGTCGAAGTTGCAATTATGGCCTGTAATTTGCAAATTGGTTATGCCGTTGACAACCACCCCCTTCATGGTTGGCGTATTTGCTGGTCGCAGCAAACCTTGGAATGTGAACGAATATCTGTCTGACTTGGCAACCAAACTTTCTACTCTGATATCAGATGGCGTTACAGAGGATTACCTTGGGCCCAAGTAAAAGCTGATTATCAACAGCATTATTTGCGACTCACCGGCTAGAGCCTTCGTGAACCGATGACCAGAGCATACCGGATATACCAGTTGTGACCGCTGTACGCAGAAAAGGTATACACTGTAAACGAGGTGACTTATCCTTTTACAGACTGCCCCAGTCGTACAGACGAATCTTTCCGGAGCGCCAGGAAGCACAGAGAATTTTCGTTCGAAGCTGTGCCCTTAGATATGACACACCATTTTCCATACAATTATATGCACTCCATTTGTCTTGGTGTGGTGCGTAAGCTGGTGTCATTGTGGCTGGAATCATCGTGCAACAAAGGCGTGCGTTTGGAGATGGACATGATTGAGAAAGTGGATTCACGCATAATCGAATGCTCCCGTCTACTCAGAGACGACTTCCCAAAGATGGTTGGAGTTCATAAACTGGAAACCCTGTGAGTCTAGGCAGCTTATTCTGTATATCGGATCATGGGTGTTGAAGGGACCCATACATCCTAAGAATTACTCCAACGTTCTGGACTTAACCAATGGTATTTATGTGTCTGCTCGTCCTGTCTTCTACGGACCTTTATTTGAGTATGGAAATTCTTGCCTGCGTAAAATCGTTTACGAGTCCTTCCACGAATATGGAGCAGGGGAAATGAAATGCCATGCGCAATCACGTAAACATTTGGCGGATGACGTCGGACATTACGGCCAACTTGACGGGTTTTCAGCCTTCCTTTTCGAGTCATACATCTACAGCATCATTCTCTCATTCTTCATTCCTGTAGCTCGTCTGCACCTTCATAAGCTGTGCGTACGACCCCAACTTGAGTACCGCACGTTCATATACAGTCACGTGCGCAAGTCTGACAGGCTAGCTCTGGAAAGTCTTCAGCGTGCATTTACAACAGGTTTAGTAGGTTATCCGTCCTCTTTGAACTACCGAGAACGCTGTCAAACGCTTAAACTGGAGCCTCTTTGGCTACGGCGTCTCAGGCTGAACCTTGCGCTCGTGTATAATCTAGTTTATAGCAATAAATTTACTGGCAAACTCGCGATTTGCCTTCAGCATAGCTCAAAATACAACATCAGGAACAAAGAATTCACTTTGACAACTTTCAAATCCCATCAACGTTTTTCCTAGTGAAGTATACCTACATTTGAAACAGACTCCCACATGCAATTAGAGTCAGTAAGAATATACACCAATTCAAACAAAGCTCCAAAACTTTCC